>JAASFT010000088.1:0-43634 GCA_023333885.1 Globisporangium parvum
AAGAGGATGTCGTGGAGCGAGAGCGTGCGTGTCCCGCGCTTCGTGCTGCGTGTGTGGCTCGCTCCCAGGGCGTCGGCAACCGAGTACGCGAGCTGGACGATCGCAGTCGCGGCACAAACAACTCTTGTCTGGAGCGTGGCACCGAGTGACTGCCTCGGAAGAGTGTGGTGGCGAGGTTGATGTGCGTAACGCGACCTGCTGCTCCGATGGCGAGCGCGGACTGCGTCGAGCTCAAGAGCGACAGCAAGCAAGCGTTCTTCCGGACCGTCGCTCGCGTCGATCTCGTCGGTTGGGTCGCTGTGGAGGTCATTCGCCGGCGTGCTCATTGCGCGCGTCGTCTCGACGACTACGACAGTTGCTGCTGCGACTCAGGCAGGACGTAGGAACGACGGTGCAGACGCAGCGCCACCTCCGTCCACAGCGTCCGTCTCGTAGTGTCGCGCACCAAACTGTCGCGAGTTCGTGCGCTCTCGACCGTGACGAACAGCAGACGCTCAGCTAGTCGGCTATCTCTTTGCGGCAGTGCATGTTGACGAATCGTCTTTGGTGGGAGCTCAGACTTGGTGAACCACCGCGAAGGAGCGAGCGAGCGAGAGAGAGAGATGGAGGCAAGAGGATCCTAGCTAAACTATCGGGTTGGTGGTGTCGCTGTCTACTTGATGCTCTCGGTCGATCGCGGACCAGCCGCTTGCGACGTCTCGTTCACTTTGCCCCCGACTTGCGACGCGTCGAGGATCTTGTTGAAACACCGGACGCGCCGGAGGATGTGCACCGGGTTGGACGTGACAAAGTTCTCTTCGTAGCTGTAGGAGCAGCGAGCGACACACATAGACCGACATCGACATCCACATAGACACTCGTGAGCTCAGTGCACTCGCCTCAGACGCACGGCAGAGCTCTCGCAGCAATGACGACGACGCACCATCGGTAGGCGAGGTACGGGAGTAGGCACGCCACGGTCGAGAGGCAAAAGCCGAGCCAAAAGAGCGGCGTGACGACAATCGTGCCCCACACGCCTTCGACGTCGCTCATGACGTTGTCGTAGACTGCGACGGACGCGACAAAGAACACGAGCGACGCAGCGTACGTGCTGCTCACTACGCGCGTCCAGTTCCACGTGTCAAAGTAGATCTGAAAATGCACGACCGGAACGACGTAGAAGAACGACGCGACGCTGCTCGGCCAGATGCCTGCCGTCATGCCGTCAGCGCTCATGGCGCCGGCACTGCTGAAGAGTACGAGTGGGAGGACCGTGAGCACGATGGCGTGGAACGACGCCAGGAGTGCGGCTTTGAAGCCAGTCGCCGCGGAGAAGTACTCGTCGAGAGCACCCGACCGGTACAGCTCGGGAAATGTATCGGCGACACGCTCTGGCAAGTCAGTCTCCATCATCGCCCGCGCGATCACTGGCAGTGCTGTGAACGCAACGTTGTACGCTGTGATGTACAAGTCGCAGTAGAACGTCTGCCAGCACGCGCGAAGCGAGAGAGAGAGAGGCAGCGAGCGAGACGCTAAGTACCGGCGATCGTGCGTGCAACAAGAGACTCACACAACGCACCTGGCCAGAGTACGCAGACACGGCGCCGTAGATGAACTGCGGCAGTGTGAACACAATGTTCTTGTAGAAGAAGTAGTTGATGCACTGCGCTGTCCGGAGGTACGACAGCCGTCCTGCAGTGGCATTGAGAGGTACGATCGCGTTAGTATCTAGCTGTTCCCCCCCACACACACAACCCAGTCGCTCGTGCTCGAGACGTGCCATGGTGAAGTAGTAAGCGACCAAGATGGCTGAACTGCTGCACCGCGTAGTCAGCGCTTCGAACTGCCTGCATGCCCTCTTGGCCAGTCACACCGACCCCAACGTGTGCCTCTCGGATCATGCTCACGTCGTTCGCGCCATCGCCGCTGCGGTCCCATCGATGCACGGCGTAGATGCCGAGCACCAGTGCAAGCGTGAGCTCTAGCTCTATAGCAACTCCGTACGACACCCACGCACGTACACTGCAAGTGTGATGTACGGCACGCCAGTCTTCACAAGCTCGACCACGAGCGCTTTCTGGAGCGGCGACGTTCGGCAGACGATGACTGTCGCAGACCGGAGCGCGAGGCGCAAGAAGCCGTCACGGTTCGATGGCAATAGCGCGCACGTCAGCGACGAACCGTCGATGATCAGCGCTTGGTTGTCCTAGCAGAGTTGAGCACGCAACACGTTCGGATCGCGAGAGGGTTAGCTCATGTCTAGGACACGTCCGACGTTCTGTGTTGGAAGGTGGCAGTGCCACAGCAGTCGCAACACACCTTGGCTTCGCGCGTTGCGGCGTCAATGCGCTGCGCCATCTCTTCGCGCGTCGAGCCTCGGAGGATGACTTCGCGCATCCCAGGCGTCACGACGCGGCAGAGCTTGCCCATTTCGACGGACGTCTCGAGCTTGTCGCCTGTGAGGACCCAGATCTACCGCCATCGGTCGATTGCGACCCGACGAGCATTAGGACGCTCTGGTTAGGCTCACTCTGCGCACCACTTGTCACCAGTGCCCCGAGCGTGAGGCAGACACGACGAACCTTGATGCCAGCTTTCTGGAAGAGCGAGATCGTCTCGGGGACGCCCTCTTGGAGCTTGTCTTCCACCGCTGCGCTCGAGCACAAGAGCAGAGACCAGTCACCTCATGTGAGACCAAGCCCTGCGTAGTTCAGCGCACTCGGCTCCACGACCAAACGGGGGCAGTACCACTTGAGCCCACGAGCGTGAGCTTGCGCTCGATCTCTTCGACGAGCACCTCGATCCGCTCTTCGCGCGCGTGCATGTCGAGCTCTGCGTCCTGGTACCTGCGCTCCCACGCCTCGTAGTAGCTCTCGTCCTAGGAGCAGTTCAAGACAAGTCAGTCTGAGCACTCTGTCGCCATGAGCGAGTGGCCCTCGGACTGACGTCTCAACTGGCTTAGGCCACAGCGTCTGGACGTACCAGCGTGCGCTCGGCAAAGAGGAGGATCCGGTAGCCTTCACCGGCAAACTGCGTGACGTGGTCCATCGTCACGGTTTTGGTCGAGAGGAAGTGGTCGCAGCGGTCGAGGATGACACTGTCAGCGCCTTTGCACAGGACCTTGATCGTCCGGTCCGAGTCGCGCACAATGACCGACATGCGCTTGCGGTCGCTCGTGAAGTGGAGCGTCCGGAGCACTTCGTATGCGAGTGTGTACGTCACAGTCTTGAGGTACGACTTCTCGCGTCCTTCCTCCGTGAGCGACACGTACAGGTGCGGTCCATTGCGACCGAGGAGCTTCACGCCCATCGACACGGCGCCGCGCACGAGCGCACACTCGTCGGGGGAGTCCGAGTTGTACGCGACGTCGCCAGTCGCGAGGTCGTTCTCGCACACGACTGTGTGGCAGATCGCCATCGCGAGAGCGAGCTTGCTCTCGATTGCTTCGAGGTTGTGCAGCTCGTTGCGAAAGCACGCGACGCTGCGCACATCAGCTGCTGCTGGTGTCGTCGTGGCCTTGGCGCCATTCTCGCGTCCGCTTGCCAACGAGGCAGTCGATGCGACTGCGACTGCAGCTCGGCTTGTGCTGCTTGGCGTCGCTATCGTCGCTGCCGTGTGTGCGATCATGCGTGAGCCCATCTCGCGCGCCACAACGTCTAGTGACGAGATCGAGACCGTCCGCGCGTGCTCGCGCTTGTTGACTGCTGCGTATACGACGCCGCCAACGCTACACTTGCGGAACTCCATGAGGTTCTGCGTGAGCGTCCCGGTCTTGTCGGTGAAGATGTACTTGACTTGTCCGAGCTCGTCCGTGAGCGACGACGTGTTGGCGATCGCGCCGTCGCCGTTCGCGTTGCGCATGCGGTCGTCCCACGTGATGAACTTGGCGTGCATGCCTTTGATGATCTCGACCGTCACGACGAGCGAGATCGGGATGAGCGTGTTCATGAGCACGATGAACGAGAGGAAGAGCAGGACCGGACCCATGAGCTGCGTGTTCGTCTCGAGGAGGTACGGCATCTTGGTCGCTTTCCCAACGGAGAACTGCACGTGGTGGACGACCGCAGCGACTGCGCAGTGGAGCACTTCGAGCATGAAGATGACGACCACTGCTTTGTTTGTCGTCACTTCGACGTGGCTCAGCTTGTGGTGCGCAGCGCGCGCGTTCTTCATGATCTTAGTGTCGTGTCCTACATGGGCGAGAGTGTGGAGTGGGAGTGGTCAAGTCAGCGAGTCAAGACCTTGAGTGCCTCGAGCAGGAGCAATGCGAGGCGCGTACCTGTGTAGATCACGAGCAAGTGGATCCACTTGGTGTTCATGAGCGTTGAGCCGCGAAGGAGGAACTGCTTCTCGCTCAGACTAAACATCTTCGAGTCGACCGAGAGGTTCCCAGAGAAGCGGTAGAGGTCCTGGTCGGGCTGCTCGCACTTGACAAAGTACTTGGCCTTCTCGCGATCTGCACGCGCGAACTCAAAGCCGAGCGTCGCTCGAAGCGACTCGCGATACTTGAGGTTCGCTTCGCCGTCGAGGTTGCTTGTGTCAATGAAGCACGTGCCTTGAGTGCGTGCGCACACAAGAGCGAGAGAGAGAGAGCGAAGCACCGTGAGGGTCGCTCGTGCAGACTGACAGAGTCTCCCTTCGAGGAGTCAACTGCTGGCTGGACGTACCGTCGTCTTCGCTGCTCGAGAGGATGATGCCGTCCGCAGGGATGATGTCGCGCTCGCATATCCGGAGGATGTCGCCCACCTAGTGCACAGTCCGCGTGAGTGAGAGCTCAGACAGACAACCAACCCCATGGCTGGACGGACACACACACGCACAGAGACGTTCTCGCTCGCCGCCTCACGCACCTCGATGCCTTCCCACAGGACGCACTGCTCTTCAAAATTGCGCACGACGACCACGGGCTGGCGATTGATCTGCCGATCGGACATGCGCTTCTTCTGCAAGGACGCATAGAGAGAGAGCGCGCGCGACCGAGCGCACTCGCGTGAGCCGCTGCTCATTGGGTCCGCAAGAGCTGCAGCGATCGCGCACCTGGTCTTCGAGCGCTTCGCGCACGAGACTCACAGAGATCACCATCACGAGCGGGGCGATCGCAGTGAACGGCGTGAGCGGCGAGATGACTGGAATGGACTGGAGAATCGCAATGGCGAGGAAGTAGAGGTTCGCAGACTGCACATGCGAGCGTCAAGCTGGTGTTAGCACAGCGGCACTGTCGACAGCAGTGGACTCGCACTGAGAAGGCACTCGTTAGTGACGACTAGACGCGTCAACGCTCGACGTACGCGTCGGAACTCTTGCAGGAGACAGAGCGGGAAGACGTTGAGCCACGTGTACTTGGACGTGCGGATGCCATTGGAGATGAACGTGGGCTTGAGGTGCGTCACAGTGTCGCGCTCGATGCGGAACGGGTCGACTATTCGATGCTGCTTGACGCCGACAAAGCTTTGGCGGTGCGTGTGCATCCTGCGCCGCTCACTAGCTGGTTCTGCTGCACGCGTGCTTGTCTGTCTGTCTGTCTGTCTGTCCTGGACTCGGTGAGCGGGAGCTGGGAAGCGTGCGCGCGTCCGTCCGTCCGTCCGTCCCGAGCTCGAGGTGGCGGCGCGCGTCAACTGGACGCTCGTGCTCGCGTGCTCGCGTGCTCGCTACAGCGCGTTCGTGGCCGCAAAGCCAGTCGTTGGTGGGGCTGGTGTTGTCGTCGTCGTTGCCGCTCGCCTCGCTCGCGCAGCGCAGCATGTCGAGTCGTCGACAGCAGCACGTACGCTCGTTACGTCTTGCAGCTATTCTCGAGCGATGGGTCCCCCTATTTCCAGCGACTTGAGATTTCACTCGAGGTGAGCCCGACGCCCGAGTCGAAGTAGCTGACACTCCTCGCGGCACACACAGGAGGTCGTGCACGACGGCCAGGCGCGTTCTAATGACGAGCACGTGTCCGACGCTCTGTGTGACGCGGAACAAACACGGACGCGCGCGTGGTCTCTCGAGGGTGAAATAGTAGTGACTGGCCGCCGCTGTTGAAGGAAAGCGAGAGAGAGCTCGAGTCCGATCGAGACGTCGACATGAGTATGTACGAGCAGACCACCGCGGACGATGGTCGATCCGATCCGGTGCGCAGGAAGGGGGTGCCACCAGTAGGGTCAAGTCGGATCAAAAACCAACGCGTCCGTTGTCCTGACTACTTTCGAGTCCTTAGGTCAGCCGCCTCTGTAGCCCCACGTCCTTAGCGCGAGAAAAGGTAGACAAGCACGACGACGAGCGCGATGCAGCATGCGCCGAGCAGCTGTCGCTTGCGCTCGCGGGCACGGCGCGCGCGCTCGACACTTGCGTCCTTGGTCGTGAGCACGAGCGAGTGCGCATCGCGCTTCTCGTCGTGGGCGTACGTGATCACGTCCCAGCCATCAAACGTCGCAATGTCAACGTGTCCGTCCGAGACGGTGACGTTGTAGCCCATGGGGTACTGCACATGCGGCACTACGACTTCAGTCGGCGCACTCAGTGCCTCGGTCGCTGCGAGACGCTTCCAGTCCGTGGAGTACTCGAGCACGTACTTGACGCGACTCGTACTGAAGAGCGACATTGTCGGGATCCCAGCGATCTTGCGCGCATGCGGACGCGCAAACGCTCGGACTGCGCGCGCACACGCATCTCTCGAGTCGGTGCCAGGCAGCAGCGCCGACGACGGCGTGTCGCGACTCACGATACTCAAGTCTTCGAGGTTCCACTGGTCGCCGTACGCGTGGCAGTTGCTCGGGGTGTAGCACCAGAGCGTGAACGACACGAGCGTGGCTTCAAGACACGCAATCGTATGCGTCAGGGCATCGCGCTGCGCGCTGTAGTCGCCAGTCTTGTACGCCTTGGCGCGGTTCAAGTTGAATGGGATGCCCGTCTCGCCAATCAGACACGGCGCGTGGTTCATCCGCGTGCGGCCGTAGTCTTTGATGTGCTGGAGCTGCCGCTCGTGCATGCGCCGCACTGCGCGGTACCCAAACGCTGGCATCTTTGTCTTCGGGTCGACACTAAAGTACGGCCGCCACGTCTGGAGGAAGAGCGTGACACCGTCGTACCAGTGCGTCGCATTCACTGCGCGCGGGATGACGCTCTCGCGGATCTCTGGGAACTCCGTGGCACTGAACTCAAGCGGCGGGAGCTCGACAAACAGGAACGTGTGCGGCAAGATGCGATAGATGCGCTCAGCAAAGCGCTGAGGTCACAGTTCGACAGACATATTGCGCAGGTCAGAACTTGGTGCAACCAAAAACCACACCACTACGTTACAAACCACACCACATGGACCACAATCAAACGTACCGCAGCGAATGGGACGTAGCAGTCGCGGCCAAAGTCGACCTCGGCAAAGTAGTGCGGCTGCAGGAGCACCGGCTTGCCGCTCGCATCGAGCTTCCACACGCCTTCGTCCATCCAGATGCACCGGTGCGACGGCTGCCACGCGCGCACACCACGTGGATCGACGCGCTCGTTGCAGTCCGGGAGTCCAAACACGTGCTGCCGAATGCCATTCGACCAGCGTCCGACGACTTGCGCGATGCCTTCGCCGAGACACATGCCCTGGAACGGCGTCGGGGCAAAGTCGTACTTGAGCTCGCCGTCCTGGAAGCCCTGGGTGAGGTCCCGCACGCCAATGTACCCGCACGCTGGTTCGTTCATCGAACCAAAGCCGACGACGTTTGGCAGTCCACGAAGCGCAGTAGCAAGCGCTGCGATCGCGTCCAAGTAGTGGCTCTGGAGGTACGTTTGGACCTGCACACCGTTGACAAAGCAGTGCGGCGCGAGGCGCTCGCCGCCCCAGAACAGCGTGAACATCGTCGCTGCTGCGAGCTTGAAGTAGTTCGTCGGCCAGATCATCTTTGGGAACTCGCTCGCTGGCTTCCCCGACATCTCAATGCACAGCGCGGCTTTCGTGGCTTCAAAGTGCCGCGGCTCAAAGCCCACGGCTTCGAGCGTCCACAGTGGCGCGCCGTCGCCGCCAGTCCAGCGCGACCAGACGTCCTGGTGCGGGTCGACGTACACGAGGATGTCGTACGCTGCAGCTTTCTCGACAAGCGCGCGGATGTACGCGAGGTACGCTTGGTCGTACTTGCCTGGACCTTCGTGCTCGATCGCTTCCCACGTCACGATGAAGCGCACGAACGTGAGTCCCCAGCGCTGGAGGCGCGCAAAGTGCTCATCGGCGTCTGCGAGCGGGAACGGCCGGTCGACGAACGACACGTGCGGTGCATTGTCAAAGAAGTCGGATAGCGACGGTAGCGGGTCGCTGTGGTTGTACCCGCGCGGGAGCTTCGACGCGCCGCCGAGGTTCACGCCGCGCAAGAGCTGCACGCGGCCGTGCGAGTCGACAAAGTGGCCATGGCGAATCGAGAGACCGCCGGCAGCGCCGCTCTGGTTCAGCGCCGCCGCGAGCGGAGGCGCGACGTACGCGTGCGGATTCGTTGTCGATGAGAATGACGCGCGCGAGCTCGAGGACATGCGCGGACCCGTGAGCACGTGGCGCGGCGGCTCCATGCTGGCTGGTTCGGTCGACTTCGACGATTGTGTGTGTGTTGGAAGCGACTCAGTTACTCATGTTGCGCCACCGAACAAACCAGAAAGCGTATTTTCACCAATCGGCGCTTTGCTGGAGTCCGGAATGTGGCACTAGCTTGCATCGGCTCGCCACCGACTAGCGCCAAGAAAAGATCAAAGGTCTGCTGGTGCCTGAAGTGCTCGCGACAGCTCGCGCGATCCTCTGTGCGCACGACCGCAGATGATCTACTAGCACTCGCTTCGTCGCTGCGCATTGCGACGCTCTACTGCAGTTGGTGCATCGTCTATGGCGTGGGATCTGTTGTAGGACGTCTCAAAGTCCAACCACCTTGGTGCCAAGACATCTAGGATGTAGTGCTTCAGTGCGAGCAAGCGCACGATCCAAGCGATGCCAGCAAGCTCGCTCGCAGCATCCGAGCATCGAGAATCAGCAAATCGCGTCGCGCGATCTCGACGTCTGCGCATTCCAGACAGCCTCGCAGTCGACATCGAGCGCCATGCCGCGTGCTGAGGACGAGCGTCGTAGCTGCGTGCGGGACGTCGCTTCGGTCCGTCCTGTGCTTGCGGTTGGTTGTTTGCTGCAGTGTCGTGTGTGTGTGTGTTGTGTGTGAGGATATCAGATCGGTCAGTCGAAGCTCGAGGCTCGCGGTTCGAGCGAGTGCGAGTGCAAGTGCACGTCGCCGGTCGTCGTGAACGCGAGCGCCGTGCCGGCTGGCGACGCGGAACGCGCTCCATCAACGCGACGCGCCAGATGGCGTCTTGCGCACGAAAGAGAGCGGCGACGGCGCGCCATGGATCCCGTCACGTTGCCTCGGCGTTTGTGCGGGCGTGTGGGCATGCACGTGCGCTCAATGCTCTGCTACGCGTCGTCTTGGCACGGCGCGCGCACCCAAACCCCGCAGTCGTCGTGCAAAAGACAGAGAGAGCATCGAAATGGACCTGTGCTGTGATGTGATGCGACGCGGGACGCACTGCACGTCCGTTGCTGCTGCAGCAGCAGCAGCAGCGAAAGCTCGCGAGCCAGCGACGAGGTTGGTCCGCCCTGGCTCTGACGCTCTCGTGCCACGCACTTGCGCTCGATCAACGTGTTGTTGGTATAGAGCTATCGCCTCGCGTTGGCTAGCGTGTGTGTGTCGATGTGTCGGCGAGCAAGAGAGAAAGAGAGCTGGCAGTGTGCAGGCACTCGCAGCATTGCTCGATCGACTGATCTCCGATCTCCATTGATCGCCGTCGCGCACACGACGACGACACCTTGCTGCTGCTGCTACGAAACCGACTCGAAATTGCTGCTTGTTCGATTTCCGCGCAAAACAGACTTTGGCGTTGCAGCATGCAGGCATGAGCCAATCAACGCGCTCGAAACGTTGCGCGATGCGAGTGAAGCGGCCACTAATCGCGCGACGAGAGTACGCACCCAGCTGCTCTCGAAGCGAGGCTCGACGCTCGATCAGAGCTAGAAGAAGAACCGCGAGAGCGAGAGAGAGCGAGGGAGGCGCCAGCCGCACGCACGTGTCCGGACAAGAACCGAGCAAGCCGCCCGAGCGCGCCGACTATCCCCCGCACACACACACACGCGCGTGGCGCACTCATTCACCTACACGCGCCGCTGCGCACGAGTGCCTCGCACTCCGTCTGCAACTTCCATTGACACGACCTCGTGCTGCGATGGACGACTACCGCGGTGCCAAGTTCATTGGCATCATCGGCCACGAGAGCGTGAGCCACAATGGATCGAAGACGACGGTCTACTTCCTCCAGGTCCAGGTCGACGGCGCCATGTTCGTCGTCAAGCACCGGTACCACGACTTTAAAGACTTTTACGACAAGGTGCGACGTCCAGGACACGCGTGGCACGCGCAGTGGAGAGACCAAGTGTCTGTCGATCTGTCTGGGTCTCAATGACTCTCTCACACACACACATACACGCTTGCGCTTGTAGCTCATTGCTGAGGGCCACAAACTGCCGGTGCTCCCACCCAAGAAGTTCCTCGGGTCGTTCAACAAGGAGTTCATCGTGAAGCGGCAACAGGAGCTCACGCTCTGGCTCCACCTCCTGTGCTCCTGGGACCCGTCGTCGAGTCACCCAGACCCGCGCCAGAGCGAACACTTTAAAGAGTTCATGCTCACGAACGTACGTCCCCAGTGCGCTAGCTCGACGTCCTTGGATCGGTCGGTACTAACAGCGCTCTCTCTCTCTCTCGTCTTTGCACCATTTGCAGAAAGAGCCGCTCGACAAGGACGCCCACGGTGCGCCACTGCCGGCTGCAAAAGCCTCAACCAGCAGCTCGGACTCGGCGCCAACGTCGCAAGAGAGCAGTGCGAACGAGCCGCTGTACAACACGCCAAAGACGTCGCTCGACGACTTTGAGCTGCTCAAGGTCATTGGCAAAGGCTCGTACGGCAAAGTGACGCTCGTGCGCAAGAAGGAATCGAAGAAGCTGTTTGCGATGAAGTCGCTGAACAAGTCGAACGTCAAGCGCCGGAACCAAGTCGAGCACACGCGCACGGAGCGCCGCGTGCTCGGACGCGCGAAGCACCCGTTCATTGTGCACCTCCACTACGCGTTCCAGACGTCGCAGAAGCTCTACTTCGTCCTGGACTACTGCCCTGGCGGTGAGCTCTTCTTCCACCTCTCGCGCATGGAGAAGTTCGACGAGCCCATGGCCAAGTTCTACGCCGCGGAGATCACGCTCGCGCTCGAGCACTTGCACGACCTTGGCGTTGTCTACCGCGACCTCAAACCGGAGAACATTTTGTTTGACCAAGTCGGTCACGTCCTGCTCGCGGACTTTGGGCTGGCGAAGGAAGGCATCACGGACGGCGCAGAAGGGACGAACTCGATGTGCGGGACGCCCGAGTACCTCCCGCCTGAGATCCTCGACCGCGTCGGCCATGGCACTGCAGTCGACTGGTGGGCGCTCGGTATGGTACTGTACGAGATGCTCACAGGCTTGCCGCCATGGTACACGCGCAATCGCCAGAAGCTCTTTGACCGCGTGCGCAATGCGCCGCTGACGTTCCCGGACGAAGTTGGACCGAGTGCGCGGAGCCTCATCAGTGGGCTCCTCACGCGCGACCCGAGCGAGCGCCTCGGAAGCCGCAGCGCGGACGATGTGAAGAACCACGAGTTCTTCCGCGACATCAACTGGACCGACCTGTACGCGCGCAAGATCGAGCCGCCGTTCAACCCGTGTCCGTCGGTCGCGAGTCTCGAAGACACGCCGAACTTTGAGCCCGAGTTCACGAAAATGACGCTCAACAGTGTCGAGACGTCGACGCTCCGTGTCTCGGACGCCTCGCGCCCGTCGATGACGTTCCAGGGCTTTACGTACAACACGCCGAACGACCTCAACTCGATGGCGGACTCGGTCGGACGGAGCTAAGCGCGTGAACAGTCGGACGGAGCTAAGCGCGTGAACAGTCGGACGGAGCTAAGCGCGTGAACAGTCGGACGTCGTGACGTCGCCTCGCGTCCTGGCTCGAGCGCTGTGATCGCAGCAGCGTCGAGCGAGCACAGAGGATCGCGTGACTGGAGAGCCTCTCAAGAGGCCCAAGAGTGCGAGAGAGCAGAAGAGCAGGAGAGCAAGAGAGAGCGACCGCCGCCGCGAAGCCAGCGAGCGCGCGAGTGCGTGCTGTGTGCGTTTGCCGTTGTAAGAATCGCCGCTAAAACCCAAAATGCCCACACACCCATGTGATAAAAACCCAAAATACCCACACACCCATGTGATAAAAACCCAAAATTGTCTCTGCCGGCGTGCAGGTCACACCCACCACCTCAGTCTTCTGCTGCAGGCGACGAGGGCGAGGGCGACGAGGTTGGGAGCTTGCGGTACTTGAGCAAGTTCCGGTACTTATCCTTGATGTCGACGTTCGAGCGCTGGCTCAGCTCGCGCGCGAACTTGTTCTTGATCAGGACCCAGACGTTCGGGTGCGAGCTAAACTCTTTGTACCCGCGCGTGAGCGCATCGACTTCGAGCGGCGACCAGCGCTTGCGCTTTGCTCGCACGCGGATCGTCGTCTCGATCTCGTGCTCGTGCTCGTCGTTCACGTCGGAGTCTGGTTGCTCCTACGCTCGAGGACGGCAGATGGGTCGAGCAGTGAGCACGCAGGTCAACGAGCGTCTCAACACGAGGCAGCCCGAGTTGGGGTACGATCGTACCACAGCCGGCGGAGCTTCTGCTGGTGGCGTGTGCTCGTCTGCCGCAGACGCCTGGGGCAACGTCTCGTCATTCGTCTCGACGTCTTGCGTGCTCGTTGGAGGAAGTGCGCTCGGTGGAGCGGCAGACTGCATCGACTCAGTGAGACTACTGCTACTATCACTGAGCTGTGTCGGCAGCTCGCTCACATCGTTGTCGTCATTGTCGATCTCTGAGACCGACGCGTCGGACGTTGAGCTCGCGGCTGCAGCGCGCACAGACGCAACAGTTCATTGACAGACCGAGAGCGTCAGACGCGAGTCACGGGTGGAGACACTAGGACGTCATGACGCCTCACGCACGCCACTTACGTGCAAACGGCAAGCGTGTGGACCACACGCGCGTCGAGTCCGGACCTTGTGGGGCTTCAATGCTGCTCACTGTCGCTTCAGTCGCTGACTGCGTGCGCGCGTCGCTATCAACTTGGTTGTCTTCCGTGCGTGCTTCGTCCTGTATCAGGCCATCGCATGCCTGTTAGCCAACGACCGAGATGCTAGTGCGGAGGCAACTAGGCACAGCCACCACCAGCTTCGTTCGCACCTGCTCGAGCCGAACCGAGTGGACTGTCGAGAGCGCGCGCCACTCGCTCGCGCTGCCGCAGAACTGCTGCTCGAGCTGAGCGCGACAGATGCGCTTCCTATGGTATCGCACAGACAAACGGCATGGACACAGCATGAGCCTAAGCCAACCGACAACAGCAGCGTGGCGCTCGGCAGAGGCGCAACAAGGCTCTGTGTAAGTGAGGTGGGACGTACCGTGGCGGCTCGAGGCGCTCACTGTGCTTGGCTGCAAACATGACTTCGAGCTCAGTCTTGCCGAGCACTTGGTCGTCGATGCGCCAGAGCACGCGCTTGAGATCACGCCGGAACGCCACGTACGGGAGCTGGTGGATCGCAAAGACCTCGTCCCAGCGCGCCTACACGATCCAAGACGCGAGATCGAGAGAGAGAGAGAGAGAGAGCATTCAAAGGTCAGTGAAGACCACGACCAGCTGCTCAGTCCTAGTGCTCACTCAGTCAGTACCTTGGGGTCGTCGTCGTCAAACACGAGCTCAAAGTCGCGAAGGAACTTGCCAATGACGGACCGCTCGCCTGCGTCGCTGCACACGTGCGAACGTACGTGGGGCATGATGGTCACGACCGAGCGTCTCGTAGTCGCAGTCGGTTGACTCAAGATAGCAAACGCAAGCGCTAGGACGTACGCAAAGTGCTTGCTCTGGAGCATGCGGCAGATGCGATAGACGCCGCCCGCGTGGCAGAGCACGTCGCTCTCGAGCTTAAAGAGCTCCGAGTCGTGGCCAGCAAACGAGATCGCGAGGCGCTCGACGACGATCTAGGCACACGCCAGCAAGCAAACGAACATGTTGTGCGTGAGCGTGCGCACTCGTTGTGGACGGAGCTCAGCAAGCAGGAGCAGGAACGTACATGCAAGAAGAGCTTGGAGCTAAAGAGGTCTCGGCACAGAGGCGCTGGGACGTCCAAGCCATCGCACTAGCACCGCGTAGTGGGCACACCGACAGAGTGAGCAAGCGACTGTCAGCGCACGCGTGATGGCTGCACGCAGCAACTGCCATCGCGACAACATGCAGCGCGTGATGGCGCACCACGTCAATGAGATGGTCAAACGCAAAGACGTAGTCGGGTCCGTTCGGTTTGTCGAGCTCGTGACGCAGGCTCGCGATCTCAATGCGCCAGTACACGCTGCTGTTCTTTGGCACTGTCCAGCCCTGCTTGTCCATCAACGTCACAATGCCTGGCGACAATGCACATGCGTCGTGCCGCAGTGAGCGCAACTGGAGCGCGCGTATTGCCAACAAAGCGAGCACGCGACGACGCACCGAGCGCTTCTTCGCAGCCGCCGTACTTGGCCAAGAAGTCGGCTTGCGCCTCGAGCACCTCGCGCATCATGACTGCCATTTCAAACGTCGTCGAGTGTCTCCGCGCGCGAAAGTGGCGACTGCTAGGGTTTCGTGGCGTGGAGGGAGGAAGCCCTAGACCCTAGAAATGGCAGCGTGTGGTACAAGCCAAACGGTGGTCAAAATGCGTTTTTGCCACCAAACGAAGCAGCAACAGCACAATCGCAATGATGTGCGAGATTGCGCACCGACATGCTTACTCCTGCTTCATGAGCTCGCCTCGCACGACACACGAGCGCTGGAGCTGACGCGCTTGCGAGAAGCAGCAGTGCGTGGAACAGCGCTTGCGAGTGACCAAGCTGCTTGCCGTGACTTGAGCGCTACGAATGACGTCTGCAAGCATGGACTCGTCGCGACCGACTGACCTCGGAGCGCTCGACATGCGCGCACTGGTCGAGGCGAGTCTGCTCGCGTTCGACAAGCAAGAGGGCGAGTTCTCGGGCTGGATCCATGTTGCAGACACGATAGCAGCGGCGCAAAGCGACGGCTCGCGCCCGCCATCTGCACCAGCCTCGATCCAGAAAACGCGGCGGATGCAGCAGCGAGTCGTGTTCCGCAAGCGCTTCTGCCGGCTGCGCGAACTCATGTGCACGTTCCACGAGTCGGACGCACCAGCGCACGCAGCAAACCCAGTCGCACACCACGTCGTCATTGCAGTCGAGCGCGTCCACGAGCGCAACAAGGCGTTCGAACTGACTGACTACGAGGACTGCCGCGTGCTGCTCCACACGACGCTCGGCGCGGACTTTGAAGAGTGGTTCGCAGCGTTCGCGAGTGCTGTGCGCAAGACGCAGGTGTCGAAAACCCACGCCATCGGAGCGCAGGAGCTCCAGACAGACGTGTCAGTGAGCAGACGCCATAGCACAACAGAAGCAGCTCATCGCAAGCAAGCGCGATCGGCCAGAGCGACCTCCAAACAGACTCTGTTGGTGGCATCACCTCCTGCTTTGAGCAACGACGGCGACGACTTTGGCACTCGAGACACCAACGACGACGAGCTCCTAGACGAGCGCACACACGCTGCGTGGCTCTATCTGCACTCGCCGTGGTGGAAGCTGCGGCGCCGACGTGCGCGACGGTACTGTGTCCTCTCTGGCACGACACTGAGCTGCTTTAGCGTGAACAAAGAAGGGCACCTCGCAGACCTGACGCAGCAGGTCGTTGCGCTCCAGTTCGACGCTGTGCGCGAGCCGCTTGTCGCCACTGTGCGATGCGCGTCGGGCAGGACGCTGCGACTGAGCCGCGCGAGACAACCAGAGATTCTACAGGACTGGGTCGCGCGGCTCCAGGTCGCACTCGACACCCGCAGTCATCACTGTGCTGACACTGCCGAGCGATAAGGTGGACAATGAACTCACCAGCAACTGCAGCAGCAGTAGCAGCACTGGCGGACGGTACCAGGGCGAACGCCACTCACTCGTAGTGATCACTACGACACGCAATGGGACACAATGCGATCGTTCAAACTTGATTTGAGTATGAAAATGGACATCCCGCCCTACATCCACACACAGCCGTTCGTTGACAGCGCCGGCACGGCCAACGCACTGCTCACCGCACTGTCGAGCATGTCACTCACACTGCTTGCGACGCTGGCGCTGCAGATGGCACTTCGTCCGCCGCCACGCGCACGTCGACGACGCGGAAGCCGTCAAAGAACTCCTTGTAGCTAATCACGCCGTCCTTGTTGCTGTCGAGGTACATGAGGAGCTCTTCGATCTGGTCGTCCGAGAGCGGCGAGTTGAGCACGACGTTGAACGTCGTGATGCCTGTGCGGAACTCGTCTTTGCTGATGAAGCCGCTGTTGGTCTGGTCGAACATGCGGAACGCATTGCGGATGTGGATGCGGTGCTGGTAGAACACGTTCGAGACCTGCTGGAGGACCGAGTTCTGCCACGTGAGGTCCCCAGTCTCGCGCACCACTTGCTCCTTCAGGTCCTGGACGCCAAACGCCGTGACAAACTCCTTGTAGTCGATCGAGTCGCCAGCGTCCGTGTCAACAGCGGCCATCACGCGCGCCATGAGCGCTGGCGAGAACGACGCAAACCCGAGCTGCTGGAGCGCGTGCTCAAACTCGTTGCGCTGGAGCACGCCGTCCTGGTTCAAGTCAAAGCGCACAAAGTGGTCGTGGAGCGACCCGTCGAGCGCAAATAGCGCCTTGCCGATCTTCAGCAGCGCCTCCATCGTCTCGACGTCAATGTCGCTCGCAGGCGTCGGCGCAAACGACGACTGGTCGTCCAAGCTCGACACGCGGCGCGCAAACGCCGGCGGCTTGGCGCTCGCACTGAACGACGACGCTGGCGATGACGCTGCTGTCGAGCTGTCGAGCGACACGGGACTCGGCGGCAAGCCCGAGCTCGCACGCTCGGACGTCGTCGGCGTTGCTGGGACGTGCTTGAGGTCCGTGAAGATCACGTCAAAGCGCTGGACAAACTCGGCAAAGTCGATGCGGCCGTCGTCGTTCGTGTCGGCCGTGCGCATGAGCTCGAAGATCTGCTGGTCTGACAGCCCAGTGTCCATCTTCTTGAGCGCTTCCATGAACTCTTCGTACTCAATGAAGCCGTTCGCGTCCATGTCAAACACGCGGAACGCTTGGTCAATATCGCCGGCGCCCATGGCGCGGTACAGCTTCTTGCACACGAGCGAGATGATCGCCTCTTGCCAGCCACTGTTGTCGACCGAGTCGTTCTCGATGCGGTAGCGCGCGAGGAAGCGCGAGTAGTTGATCGCCCCGGTGTCTTCGTTCATGTTTGCTAAGCGCGGCTGGTACGTCAGGAACGGCAAGTCGAGCTGCAGGACCGAGCGCAGAGCGTCGGCCCAGACGAGGCGCGGGACTGTGCCGTTGTGCTCTTGGTCGTGCTGCGTGAAGTACCAGAAGAGCGACGCTTTGTTGTCGCAGATGCGCTCCGCGATCATGCGGAGCGTGTCGTCTTCCAACGCGCCTTGGAGCTCAGCCACCTCTGGCGCTTTGAACGTGCTCTCGTTGATCGCATGGGCGTAGAACTGCTGGATCTCGGGCTGGAGGTCCGGACCGAGCGTCAAGAACGCGCCTTTGTTCATCTGCGTGCCGCAGTACCGCGACGCAGAGAAGAGCGTGATCAACCGGCCGCCGTGGAGGATCTCAAAGCCTTCCGGGACGCACTCGTGCGACCGAATGATGAGCGCGATCTTGTTCACGAGGCAAAAGTTGTTGGTGACTTCGACGCCAAACTCAACGCCCGCGCCGCGTTCCGATGGCTGGCGCCCCGCAATCGAGCGCGGGTCGCTCCAGAGCATGTCTTCGTAGATCTTGTCTTCCAAGCCCTCTTGGTGGAGCGGCGGCTCGCGCTTCCGAGAGATCTTCTTGAGGTGCGCGAGCGTGACGTTGTCGCGCGAGAACAAGCCGCCGTGGACGACAAAGATCTTTTGCTGGAGCACGGCGCAGAGCGGGAGCGACTCGAAGAGCGTCTGGAAGCGCTCAAAGAGGTGCTGCGGCCGCTCGGGGTCGTCGTCGTCGATGCCCGAGTACTTGGACCAGATCTCGTCTTCAAAGCCCATCCACGAGTTCTGGTTGCGCGACTCGTGGTTCCCGCGATTGAGGTACACGCCCGTGGGGTACAGGAGCTTGAACGCGAGGATCGTCATGACGACTTCGACGCCGTAGAGACCGCGGTCGACAAAGTCGCCATTGAAGAGGTACTTGTTCGTGGTCGAGGGCAAGCCGTTGATCGAGAAGATCGAGAAGAGGTCCTGGAGCTGGCCGTGGAGGTCGCCGACGACAGTGATCTTCTCCCCCTCGACGACGTGGATCTCTTGAAGCGTCGGGAGGACCGTGAGCACGCGAATGCTCGCTTGCAAGACCTCCAAGACGTACTTGTAGTGCAGCAGCACGCCTTTCTTAAAGTCTTCGAGCATGTCGAGGACGTTCGCGAGCCGCAGCGGCCACGTGAGGTGCGGCCCGCGGTACTCTGGACCGACCTTGACGCTCGCGAGCGTGAGCTCCGACTGCGTGCGCTGGAGCAAGTTGGACGACGACTTCTTCGAGAGCATCGCGAGCGTGTGCTCCGCAGACTTGAACTTCTCCGACCGCTTCAGGTTGAGCTGCTCCTGGTTGTTGTCCAAGACGTTCCACGCGTGCGAGAACACGAGGCGGCGGAACTAGCGCGTGCGAGCGACGATAGCGCACGAGCGCGTGTGAGGAGGACATCCAGAGCGTGTGAGAGAGGCTCGTGTGGTGATCGTGGCTGCGTACCTTTTGCACGGCTTGCGAGCGACGCCAAGCGCTCTGGATCACGCACGAGGCGGCGTCTTGAGCCGAGAAGCGCTAGTGGTGCACGGCAGTTTGGACGAGTGCGAGTGTAGACGATGAGTGATGGCCAGTCAGTCTGTCGTGGTGCGCATGATGAGTGGACTGCACCTGCAAGTGCTCTTCGCGCACAAACATGCCGTGGTTCGGCTTGCACTGGAACAGCCGCTGGTCCTCGAGCACGCCGTCCGTGTCACCGACTGCGCGGTCGAGCTCAACGCCGATCCACGCCGTGCGGCGCGCTGGCGCATGGCGAATCACCTGCACGAGCAAGACGAACACAAACAGACAGGTAGGCGCGTGCAGAAAGCGAGAGAGAGAGAGAGACGCATTACGTAGTCAGTACTCAAGCACATGTGGAGAACGTGGTGAACGAGGAGGGGGAGGGAGATTGGTAGCGCAGGAAGGAGTGAGCGCAATGTGGCAGCGAGAGGGGAGGGGAGACGTACACCAGCGTATTTGCCGTACACGAGCACGCGCGCGCCTGCCTCGACCGTGAACGCGTCAGCTTCAATGTCCATCGTCACGCCACAACGTCGCTCACTCGCTCGTGCTACTGCTACTGCTGCTGCTGCTGCTTGCTCTGGCAGATGTCTCGCCTCGCCTGATGTGGCTGATGCGCTCCTCCTCTGGAGGCGCGTGCCAGCCTGATTTACCTTTCTTTTGTCACTATAGCGCAGCCACTTCAAGCGTCGTTTCACTTGCATGGTGTATGGGCTGCTACTTGTAAGCGATATATAATCGAGGGACTCCTGCACCTTGCGCAACAGCTCATTTCCCGAATATGGCGCTACCGTTCGCGCTGTCCGACGCACATGTACGTGCGGCGCGTCTGTGTGAAGCGCATGCGCCAGCGATTGCTCACAGCAGTGTGCATCCTGCTTCTGGCGCGTATGCGATGTCGCAGCTGCGTCGTCGCTACACTGCGCTCTTACAGGGCGAGTCGGTCCTCGGTACGTCTGCTGCCGACATCGACACGGAGCAGCTCCGTGTCGCTCTTGCACTCACACATACGAACGTATGATCTCACGACGGCAGACGACGACAACAATGTGATCGAGACCGACTACGAGCGCTGGCGTGAGCTCAAACGCATGGTGATTGTTCACGGACTTCCGCGAGACGAAGGCGTAGCGGACCATAAACACAGCACTGCAAGTAGCAGCAGCAATGGCGTCAGCGCTGCACATGACAGTTCCGACGGCAACGGAAGCGACAGCGCTGCAGTGTGCTCGCTGCGCGGCCGCATCTGGAAAGTGTTTCTCGGTGTCGACGCGGCGATTGACGGGCAGACGTACCGCACGCTCGCAGCACAAGGCGCGTCGTACTGCGACGACGACATCCGCAACGACACGTTCCGGTACGGATCCACATCTCTCTCTCTTGTTGCGCTTGGTTGCGTCGCGCTGCTGGTCGGATTGTAACTGTGGCTCGACGACGCATCTAGGACGTTCCGTGGCGACCCTGCGTTCGCACAGCGCGTGCCGGAGGAGAAGCTCGCGCGCTTGCTCAACGTCTTTATCAACGAACTGGTACGGCCAGGCGCGTCGTGGATACGACCATACGCAGCGCTAGAGAGCTCATTGCGACGGCCACGGCTCTCTCTATCTGTGCGCCTGATTGCTGGTCTAGGGTGCTCGCACCACCAGCAGCAGTGCGAGCAAGAGCAGTCGCGACTACCCGGAAGATATTCGGTACGAACGGCGTGTACGCTGCTGTCGCAAGCGAAGGTCGCATGAACCTGACAGCTCGCTGATCGCACGTACGCTATGCGTGGGTAGCTACGTCCAGGGCATGAACGTCCTCTGCGCGCCGCTGCTGTACGTGATGCCCGAAGCCGACGCGTACTACGCGTTCTGCGAGCTCATTGTGAAGCACTGTCCGCACTACATGGCGCCGAAGCTCAAGGGCGTCGAGCGTGCTTGTGTGCTCGTGGACAAGTGCTTGCAGACGGTTCGTGTCGTGGGCTCGATCGCCCTCGCACCTTGACTACGATGCGTGACGGGGCAGACGGCTGACTGCGACCTGCTCTCGTTGCCCACTGACTGCTGCAGCTCGATGCCGACCTGTTCGACCACTTGCAGAGCCACGGCATCACTGCGCGCATCTACGCGCTGCCGCTCGTGCTCAGTCTCTTTGCGTGCGCTCCACCGCTCGACGAGCTCTTGCGCGTCTGGGACGTTGTACGTCGTTGTGTGGAGTGCTTCGAATCCGACGTGGACACTGAGTATGGTCGTTGACAGACACTGTGCGATGCTCGCAGCTGTTTGCAGTCGGCGTCCACTTTGTCGTTGTCCTCGCAGTCGCGCACACTGTGCTCCTTCGCGACGCGCTGCTGCACAAGTGCGTCCTCGTTGCCGCTGTCAGCATCGCTGCTATCGTCTGGGCTGAGGCGTCTCACGCTCCGATGTCTCTGTGTGAACGACTGATAGAGACGTGGACCTGATGAAAGTCCTGGGTCTTCGCTTCGCGCCGCCGCTTCAAGCAGATCTCTTGCTCTCCGTCGCGCTGCAAGTACGTAGGACGTGCCGTTGCCTGGGCGAGCAAGTGTGTCTGACGCAAACGCTGTGACCGTCGCTGCTCGTGACCTAGTTGCTCCATCGGCTGCCGGACGACCTCGTGTACGAGATCGCGCGCCATCCCTTTGAACATCCCGAGTCGATCGCGAGTCTCCCGCTCCCAGTCGCGACCGTCGAGAGCGTCTTGACTGAGATCCGGCGCCAGCAGCAGCCACTCCCGGCGACAGTGTCGGCGAAAGAGCAGCTCTCAGGTACAGTCCGTCCTCCACGCACACAACGTCTGCTCGTTTGCTACGCTTGGCTCACAACGCACCTGCCGCTCTCCATCTTTCGATTCGGACGCACCAGCGCGCGCGTCGTCTGCTTCGACCGGACGCAGCGCACGCGCTGCGACGCGGACAACGACTGCCGCCGCTGCGAGTGCGAGTGCGAAGCCGCGCGAGCGCAAGCGCGACAAAGCGGCGCTGACATTCTTCGCCATGGCGCAGTCCATACCGAGTGCATCGGCAGCGCCAGCGCGTCCACCGTGGAAGATCTGAGGCGCATCCGATTATTTATGCCCCATGAGGTCCAACTCGTACGGTTGGGGCACCACGCACTCGCGCGCGCGACGCTCGTGGTCTACCCGCGCTTGAACTTTGGACGCGCGGCGCGGCGCTCAGCTTTCTCTTTCTTCTTGAGCGCCGCTTCGTCCTCGGCCTCGGCTGCGTCCGGCGTGAAGACGTACTTGAGCAGGAGCTTGCCACCGTGGTAGAGCAGAAAGCCCGGGATCTGACGTCGCACACAGAGGGGACCGTGAGTGAATGTAGGCGAGAACGAGCGTGAATGGCACTGGATCACTGCACTGCAGACGTACGGCGAGGAACACGAGCCAGAAGTAGTCCGAGACGATGAGCCCTGCTTGCACAAAGAGCGTAATGAGCAGCACGTCCATCGCGTACCTGCGAGCCAGACAGACAGAGCCAATCGCAGCGAGCGCGTGTGAGTGGCGAGTCCAACAGACGATGCAGGATGCACGCGCGGATCGTCAGACGTACTCGCTCGAGCCGCCTGCTTCGGCCGCGCTGACGACCCACGAAAACGTCGCGTACGTCGTGCCGAGGAGGAAGAGGTAGCCGACAATCGTCCATCGCGTCACGCTGTCGTGGTACCACACAAAGCGCGCGAGGCAGTAAAGGATCTAGCGCACACGAGCAGCCAAGCGAGTGCGTGAGCAACCACTGCATCTGCTTTTACATGCGAGCGTCGCGAGCTTCCCCTCATGAGCTACGTACGTTGATCGGGAGGATCCACTGCTGGAGCTTCGCGCTGAGCGACACGCTCGCTTTTTGCGCTTTCTTCGCTGCTTGGTTCGCCTGTCACGCCAAAGCAAATGCGCGAGGACGGAGCGCAGCCATGGTGAGGTGTTGCGCTTGTATAGGCGCGTCTGCAGCGAGAGCGCATAGAGCAGCTGTGCGTCCACAGCGCGAGCGCCGTCATGGTCCGAGCTCGTCGTACCATTCTGTCGAGTGATTGACTGACTGACTGGTTGATATGATGCCATTCCCTTTCAAAAACGCTGTGATCGCTTTCAAGAGGGGAACACGAAGCGACGCGCTTGACGACAACTCATAGCTGCGAAATGACGAGCACGAAGGAGCACGATGCAGCGGCAGGTGATGGTGCTGCTGCTGCTACTCTGTCGACAGCTGCAGCGACACATGCAGACGAAGACGAAAGTGAGCTCGATCCTGCAGACGACGAGCCAGAAGAGATTCCGATTCGCGTCGATCCGCTGCCGCAGCAGAACGCGTCGCCGATCGACATTGACAAAGGACTGCAACTCATCCAGCTCTGTCGCGACGGCAGTCTCCTCTCTGTCAAGACGCACGTGATCGAAGGCTCGCCTGCGGGCTTTATATCAAAGACTGGCTGGACGCCACTCGCCGCCGCAGCATACAGTGGCAAGAGCGAGGTGTGCAACAGTTGCGTGGTGTCGTGTTTGCGCGTCATGTTGGAAGGCTGATGCCTGCTACCGATACAACTGACGGGCTGCTTCCAACGCTAGATCGTGTCGTACTTGCTCGAGATCGGCGCAGATGCGATGTACAAGACGAGCCGGCGTGGCACAGCGCTGGGTCACGCGAGCGCGCGTGATAGCAACGGACAGCTACCGCATAGCAGCAGTGGCACGAAGCCTGCCAGTGAGGCGCACTACAGCAGCAGCAACAATAAGCTGAGCTGTGGTGTCAACACACCGCTGCACTGGGCGAGCTACAAAGGCCACCTCGACGTGCTCTCGATCCTCCTTCATGCTGGCTACAGCATCGAAGACGCCGATCCGATTGGCAACCGCTGTCTCCACCTCGCGTGCTCCGGCGGCCATCGCGACGCAGTGGAGCTCCTGCTCGCAAACTCGGCGTCAGTGGACCAGAAGAACGTGTATGGGAACCGCCCACTCGACCTCGCAACCGATCCAAGCTGCCGCAAGCTCCTGCTCAAGTTCCAGAGCCAGACAACGTGCGAGTGGTGCAAAGAAGCGTTCACACACATTCGCCGCCCGAGTCTCTGCCAGCACTGCCACAACATCTACTGCGATGCGCGACCGTGCTCGTCGTACTTGGAGTCGTCGTCATCGTCGAGTACTGTGAAGGCTAATGCTACTGGCAGCGGCGAAAGCTGCAGCAACAGCGCACCCCAAGCGATGCGGTTCTGTCAAGAGTGTGCGAGCGAGATGGGGAAAACAGAGCAAGACCTCCGCAGTCTCTTGGAGTCCAAGCTCGAGCTCATTCGCCACACACTCGGCCTGATCGGCAGCAAGTCGGATGGTGCGATCGGAGCAAGTCGAGGTGCACGAGCGAACACTCCAGGTGGTAGCAGCAGTCGTCCGGGATCAGGACTTAGTCGCACAGACGCAGGAGACGAGCGAGACGGCGAGACCAAGGCCGCATCGTTAGACGGTCAAGGTGGTGAGGCAAGCGCAATGGGCATCAATAGCGGCGAGGACGGGGCACCAAGCGCTAGTGGCTCGCCAGGATCATCTGCTTCACAGGACGCGTTGCCTAGCGGAGGTGATAGCCCTGGCGACGACAGCGAGTCGTCGGCACCGACTGCGCGCTCGACCGACTCGCCAAGCGATCAGCCTACACCAAGAGGTGGAACTGCAAAGAAGCGCATGGTCACGAACGAAGAGATGATGCGCGCACTCACGCTCAGTCAGACCGACGCAGAAGCGCTGTACACTGCGATCGAAGCTGCGCAAGCGAAAGCTGCAGACCCAGCGCTCATTCAGCTCGCAAAGCGCACGTACTACCAGCTCGTCGCGCACGTCGCGCTGCAAGAAGAGATCAAGTCGCTCTTGGTCGTGCGACCGATTGGTGTTCGCTCGCTCGTCGAGTCGCTCAAGAGCGCGCTGCAGCTCGCACAGCGCGAGCACGTGAGCGGGTCGATGCTCGAGCTTGCGATCCAAGTGATCCAGAGCGCCGAGGCCGAGTGCACGCTCTTTGGCTGCCACGCGCTCTGCGCCAAGATCGAGCTCGGCTCGAAGAAGCACAGCCGCGACATCGCACGACTCGAAGCGAGCATCCTCGAAGCGCAGCAACGGAGTGCGAACGACAAGCTCTTGACTGTAGCAGTGGCGCTGCGCGATCGCCTGAACGCTGAGATCTTGCTTGAAGACTGCTTGCTGCCATTCACACCCAAGGCGAGCGTGTCGTCGGAGACTGGCGCCGAGATGACGGCGTACGTGTTCAGCGATGGCACGGTCGCACTGACGCTACTCCAAGCGCTTGAGCTCCGGTCCCAGAAGATCACTGCTGCAGTCGTGCGTTCAGTCGCTTGTAGTTCGCTGCTGCTTTGCGTCGTGTGCGTTCGCTGACGTCGAGCGCTTGTGTGTATGTGCTAGGAGATTGGTGCGTCGGTCGAAGGTGTGTCGCCTGCGCTGCTCGACGAAGGCGCGAACCTCCTTAAGCAGCTTAAGAAAGACATCCGCGAAGAGGCGAAGAACGAGGAAGAGCGCCGTCGGCTCGAAGAGGAGGCAGTCGCCAAGGCAGCGAAGAAGGGCAAGAAGAAGAAAGCGTAGACGCTGCTCCTCCTGCAGCTCAAGGAGCTGTCGACCAGTGACCCACACGAGACGCATCGTAGACAAGCTGGAGCACTGTGCAGCGTCAGAGATACTGTCCCATTCGCTTGCTCCTGTACGGACTCCACACGCACACCGGTGAACAACGACAGACGCATACGCATCGCAAGAGGACAGCGACACAGAAGAAAGCGCGATTCTCATTATAAAGGAGCTGTGGAGACGCTGGTCACTACGACTGACGCGCGTGCGACTGCCGCGAAGCAGCGCAGGCATACAGCGAGCGAGCGCGCGCACGCAGAGCTGGCTTAGACGATCGAACCGGCGTTCGAGGCGATACGCGGCCAGAGGTCCGCGCACTCCTTGCCGACTGGGCCAGTGATGGCCGAGCCCTTCATCTCACCCTTCGGGTTCACGATGACACCGGCGTTGTCCTCGAAGTAGAGGAAGACACCGTCGCGGCGGCGCCACGACTTGCGCTGGCGGATCACGACGGCCGGCATGACCTTCTTACGGAGGTCAGGCTTACCCTTCTTGACCGTCGCGAGGACCATGTCACCGACACCGGCGGCCGGGAGACGGTTCAGGCGACCCTTGATACCGCACACGGCGATGATGTAGAGGTTCTTCGCGCCCGAGTTGTCCGCGCAGTTCATCACGGCGCCGACCGGCAGACCGAGGGTCATGCGGAACTTGTTGCCCGAGGTACCACCACGTCCTGTTCGTAGGTGTCATCACAAGGAGACAGCATGATGAGCGACCCTGCTGCTGATGCGGTACGATGCAGGCTGCCACACGCGTGCGTGGACAAAGCGAGAGAGAGCGACGAACGTACCACGCTTGCTCATTGTTGCTGCTTCTTGTCAAGAATCACGACTGAAATGCGCGTCCGACAGCTCGCGCTGCTCGCACATGAGCGTCGAAGATGCTCGCTGCCAACCAATTGAGCTCGTGTGGGTCACCTCACATTTCAAGTGTGGACCACAGAAATGTGGTGTGCGCCACGTACACACAACTTGCGTTGTTCGGGTGATAGTGACAAATTCAAGTGCATGCGAGCTCAATGACAATGCGATCACTTCGCGAGCGAGCTCGAGCGCCAACTCGCTTGCTTCTTGCTGCGCGCGTCGTTCGTCCTGGTGATCGCCGCCGATCAAGCCGTCATGGGCGAGCGCTACTACTGCAAGTTCTGCAATGTGTGGATGCAAGGCGACAAACCGGTGCGTCGCAGATTCCGTGCTTTCGTATCAAGTCCCGCTCGTTCCACAACCACCGCACTGTTCTTCTCACGTACACACACACGCAAACGCACAGGCGATCAAGCACCATGAGCAAGGCAAGAAGCACAAAGAGAAGGTCGAAGAGACGCTCAAGCAAAAGCGCAAAGCCAAGTCCGACGCGTTCCATGCCGAGAAAGACTTGCAAGAGCAGCTCCAGGCGATCGAAGAGGCAGCGCTGGCGCGACATGCGCAGGACCTCGCAGCAGCCACTGCTGTGCAACGCCAGGAACCCGCCACTGGGCAGGGGCCACCGCCGCCACCACCTCGTCGACCAGGACGAGCGCTGCCACCGCCACCGCCGCCTCGCCGACCAGCGGGCTTCAGCAAGCGTCCAGAGAGCAGCAGTGGAGAGCACAAAACGTCACGCCAGTGGCGGCAGCACGACGACGATGACGACAACACACTCGCTGACGGTCACAGCGAGCCAAAAGAAGATGACTTTGGCGTGTACGCGACGAACGACGACGTCTTTCTCGAGGGCAAGCGCCACGAAGTACGTCGTTGCGCTCGACTGCCTGCTTGTATCGTTGCGCTTCAGCAGTCTCCCGCACTCAATTGCGCTTGTACGATCACTGTGTTTGGATGGGGTCATAAACAGACAAAGCTCGAGACAGGCAGTGCGTGTGAGATCTGGGTCGAAGAGCTCGAGGAGTGGTTCGCGGCGCTGATCGAGCGTGCCGTGGTGCACATGATCCCCAATACGGACCGGAGCTTCCGCGAGTTCACTGTCGCGTACTTGGCGCCAGGACACGCGAAGCCGATCACAGAGACCAAAGTGCACGCAGACCGCTTGCGCATCAAGCTGCCTGCTGGCATGACGCTCGAGACGGCGCAGCGCATGGTCCGACAGATGGAGACTGGCGTTGTCGAAACTGCAGCTGACGCTGGAGTGGCTGCGGAGCCAGTGGTGATTGATGAAGCCACTGGCATGGGCGAGTGGAGCACTGTCGTCGTGCGTGAGATCGATGAGAGCGACGAAGCCGTTGCGCAGCGCGCAGCCGACGCGCAAGTCGAAGCGGACGCTCTCGCTGCTATGGAGAAGCGGCGCGACGCACTCGAAGACTTTGACGCACAGGGCGACGACGCACTCGGTGCGTTCAATCCGTACGGCGGGAACTACAAAGGCGTTGCGCTCACAGAGCACAGCACCAATGACGACGAGGCGATGCGCATCGCAACAAGCAGCGACGTCGGCTTCAAGAAGCGCAAGACAGTCGGCAGCGAGACGACGTCGAAGAAGAAGCAGAGGCGGATACGCAGTCACGACGACGACTAGGAGGACTGCGGTGGATCGGCGGAAGCTTGAATGGCGCGAGCGGATTGGTTCAATCGTGCAAGTGCAAGTGCAACCACGTGCAGTAAGAGTGATGGTCCGTGCAACTTGCTATCTGTCGATGTGCGCGCTTGCCGACCTGTCTCGTGCAGCACAGCAGAGTGAGAACGAAAGCAGGAGAAGCAGCGCGCGCACGTGCGGACGTGTGTGTGCGTGTATTTGTTGGTCCTTTCCAGCTCGGATCGCTCGCTCGCTCTTCAAGGGATAGAGAAGCCCTGCAGCAACAGGTCCTCTGAAAAGCGCGCTCGACCCACGTGGTGCGTACGACCGCGCGAGCCTGGAGCACAGCAGCAGCAGTAGGCGGGAAGAATGCGTGTGCGTCGCCGCGCACTGCCCGACGAGGACCCGATCTCTTACTTACAACTGACCGCCGGCCGCCTTGATCTTCTCAGCGTCGAGGTACGCCGTGCCGTACGGCAGGAACTCGTCCGAGTGCGTCTCTGCGATGCTCTTGTACTCCTTCGCTTGCTTCACAATGTCGCTCACCTCGTCGTCCGAGATGTCGCGCACGTACTTGGCTGGGTTGCCGGCCCAGAGCTGGCCCGACGGGATGCGGCGACCAGGCGGCACGACGCTGCCAGCCGCGATGATCGTGTTCGACTCCACGAGCGCACCGTCGAGGATGATCGAGCCCATGCCAATGAGCGCGTTGTTCTCAATCGTGCACGAGTAGAGGATGCAGCCGTGGCCGATCGTCACGTCGTTGCCGATCGACGTGCCCGGGGAGAGACCCGCGTTCGTCGTGCTCGCGGTGTGGATCACCGTCCGGTCCTGCACGTTCGTGCGGTTGCCGATGCGCACCTGGTTCAGGTCGCCGCGGATCACGACGTTGTACCAAACCGACGCGTCGTTGCAGATCTCGACGTCGCCGACAACAGTGGCGTTCGGTGCAACCCACACGTCGTGCGCGATCACCGGGCGCTTGTCGTACAGGTTCATCACCTGGCGGTGGCGCGAGACTGTTCGTGTAAAGCGAGAGAGAGCGTATGTGTAGGAGTGAGTACATAAGCCACGCGTATCGATGTGAATGTGCTCAGGCTCAATGAGCTTGTCAGACTGTGCGTGCAGAGCGTCCGTTTGATGCTGCAGCACCGCCAGAACAGTCGATGCACACACACGAGCGTGACGACTGGCAAATGGAGTGAGAGCGCGAGACGTACATCGCTCGTTGAACGCGTTGTCGCCAAGCACGCGCAGCCCGAGGCGGTCGAGCGCCTGGCCGGTCTCGCGCACCGCGCGGCCCACTTCGAACGTCACCTTGCGCAACATGCTTCGGTACGAATGCTGCTGCTGCTGCTGCCGATCCGCGCCGACGCTTCTCGCTTCTGCTCCTGCTTTGACTGCTCGAGCCACGCCGATTGAGGCAAGGAGGGGACCACCACAAAATCCCGGCGCCGCGTCGCCCATCCCATCTTGTATCGCTAGCCGGCGTGTCAACCGCCTCTCATCGCGCATTTGCGTTATTCCGATCGTTGCCGATCATATTTCGTTGTTTTCAATAATATACTGATCATATATGTAATTTTCAGCTATTGTGATCCGACGCCAATCCCTCTGTTACTTCACTGCGCGACATCACGGTCACGACACCTCCGCAGCTCGAATCGACACTCGCTCGAAGCGTGAGACGCCCACATGGATCATCAATGCGACGCCACGCTGTGCACGACACGCTCCACCACGCAGGTAGAAGAAAAGTAGGTGACATTTACTGCATACACGCGTGCTTGGCGCTCTTGCTCGTACGCGCTGTGTGTGCGGGCAGGTCTGTTGCAGGCAAACCGACGGAACCTGGCAACTGGCG
Source organism: Globisporangium parvum (assembly GCA_023333885.1). Taxonomy (NCBI): domain Eukaryota; phylum Oomycota; class Peronosporomycetes; order Pythiales; family Pythiaceae; genus Globisporangium; species Globisporangium parvum. Next base: position 29,916 of record JAASFT010000088.1, read on the forward strand.
CTCTCGACGCGTCGACGACTGCTGCTCCTGCTCCACTCGCGCGCATGTGCACCTGCTAGATACGCGTCTGCAGTCGCATCACTCGCGTGCCGTCGCAAGGTCGCTACAAAATCGAGCATCCCGACTCGCCGCTCACTTCTAATAATCCCGAGTCGCGCTCGATCTCCTTGATCAGGTACGTGAAGACTTCCGCTGTTGCCACGAGCAGCCACGCGAGCGAGCAGCGATGAGGTAGTTAGTGAGGCTTGTCCGACACATCAAATGCATGCATTTGTCCAGCCGACAGACAATCGTGCTGCGGCACGCAACGATCGAGACGCACTGATGTTCTCGTTGTCCTTTGCAGAGCACTCGACGAACGGACACTCCCACTGCCGCGCCAGCAGCTGTCCGTCTTCCGGAGACACTTGTCTACTTTTGATTGGCAAGACGAGTGCGGTCCGCACGGTTAGCAGACGAGGATGCGAGTGAGCGAGCGAGAGAGCAGAGCACATGTGCAAGCTGCTCGACTTGCCTGCCTTTCTCGAGATCCGACATGCTGCCGACGAGCACGCGCGGCGGCTTAGAGCCGAGCATGTTCAAGAGCTTCTCGTTGATGAGCTTGAGCTTGTCGAACGACGTGCGCGAGCCGATCGAGTACACGAGCACGTAGCCGTGCACACCGACCGACGCCGCTTGCGAAAAGTTGGCGTACTCGTCCTGTTCGCATGCACAAGTGATTGCAGAAAGAGACAGCAGACGCAGTCAGTCGTAGTGCGTACACGCATGCAGAATGTGAGTCAGCGCGAGTGTCGGCAGACAGGAAAGTGAGTCGCTGGCACGCGCGACGCACCATGCCCGCGGTGTCGACAATGTCAGTGACAAAGTGCGCGTTGCGGAAGCGAATGGTCTTGTGGAACGTGTTTTCGATCGTCGGGTCATAGTTCTCGACGAAGCGGTTCTCAACGAAGCACGTCGTGAGCGACGACTTGCCGACACCTGGGAACCCGAGCACCGTGAGCTTGCGCTGCACCTCGACTGGCATGTTTAAGGAGCGCGCGGGCGTGAAAAGCGGGTGTCGCGAGGGGAGAAGGAAAGTGCGTCCGAGGTGCGAGTGCGCGCGTGCGCGTGTGCAGGATGGGAGTCGAGCGCGAAGGCGGCGACGACGGCGAGGTGCTTGCTTGCTCGGTTGCTGGGCGATGGTGTCGCGTGCGTCGTGCGCGTTTGCTGTTATCTCAGGCGAGGAAGGCAGCCTGCCAGAGAATGCAAACCAGCTGTTTCGCTGCGAGAACTTCAAGTAGGTAAAGTTCAGCAGGAATGCGAATGGGTCAGATGCGAGTGCCAGAGACTCGAGAGCATACACAGTTGCTGCTGTTTTCTGAGGTGGCGCACGCACTGTCACTTCGTATGCGGCATACAATTTGATTGTGAAAGTTGTGTTTTGCTGTGATTGCTTACTCGGTGCCGGATTAAAACGACAACCGAGAGCATGCCACGTTTCCGCACGAAAAACGCGACCTCCGCCGCCCCGAGCCAAAGCCAAAGCCAAACGCGATCAAAGCACGCTTGGCGCTGAGAGTGAGGTCGATCGATCGGAGTGGCCGCGACAGCGAGCGAGCGAGTGAGGTGGGGAACGCATCGCGTCTCGTGCTACCTCTCTCTCTCTAGCGCTCTCTTGGTCTGTTGACAGTCTCGATCGCGCTGTTGACAGTCTCGCGAGATCGCACGCACACAGCGTATCGACTTCCATCGCACGCACGTTTCTTTCGTTAGCGCCGACTTCTCTCCATCCAGTGACCGACTATGAACGAAGACCGTCGGTCCCATGACAGCGGCGGCTTCTTCGGCGTCGCGTCGCCGCCGACGTCGTCGAACAGCCGCTTGCGGCCGCAGAGCGCAGGTACCCGCTTGCGCCAGAAACCTGCAGCACCGTCGCACCAAGACCTCTTTGCAACCCTCGGCATTGACGCTGGCGGCAGCAGCGCGCGCAGCAGCTTCTTCAGCAACCGCGGATCGACTGCGAGCATCTCGTCAATGAACGGACCGCCGACGTCGAACGCATCGAACGCGTCGCTGCACCAGTACGGTGCGCCGCCGCGCGGAGCGTTTGCGATGGCACTGTCGCCGCCGCCACTGCCAGCAGCCGCTGGGCCGCCGACTGGTGCAGGGCACTGGAGCGGATCGTCGAGCCACTTTAGCAGCTCGTCCGTGACGCGAGCGCCGCCAGCGGCGACGTCGTCGGCGTTCCGGACAACGACGACGACGAGTTCGTTTGGCGCGAGAGCGACTGGCTCAGCGTTTGGGGCTTCGTCATTGGAGCCGCCTCCACCAGCTCCAGCGCCAGTAGCAGCAGCACTTCCGAGCAGCTCTGCGAGTCTGTTCTCAATGGAAGATTCGGATGCGTTTGGGCTGGACGACGGCTGGGGATGCGACTCGCCCTCGGCGGTGCTATCACCCACTGGCGTGCAGGCGACACCGCTGAGTGTGCCACCGCCACCAGTTGCGGAGCGCGAGAGCGTGTTGAGCGACTTGAACGACGACGACTTTGGCTGGGAAGACGCCGAGACGGACAAGCAGTTTGGCATCACGCCACCAAAGCCTGCGCCAAGTGCGAGTGTCCCAGCGCCATCGCCAACGACGCCATCTGCGTTTGGGTTCCACGCGCCACCCGCTGCGTCGCCACCGTCGCCACCGGCGCCATCTCCGCTTCGCTTCCAGGCTCCACCTGCAGCGTCTCCGACGGCTCCATCGGTGTCTGCGGTCAGTACATCAGCGCACCACCGAGCGCAAACCGAAACAGCAGTGGCGCCTCAGCCGACTGTGACGTTCGCACCGACTGTGTCGACATCGGCGCCCGTTGCAGAGCTCGAGTACAACGAGCGCAACTCGTGGGGCGAGCCGTGGGACGACGCAGAGCCGTTTCCAGACCAGAAAGACTCGCCCGCAGCTACATCCGCACCGACTGGGACTGGTAGCGCTGCAGCCGCAACTGCGTCGCCACTCGCAGTCCCCGCTGCTGAAAGTATCCCCGTCGAGAACGAGTTCTGGGGCGACCAAGACGACGACGCGCTCTTTGACGAAGACGAGCATGCGAATGAGAAGTGGGACGAAACGCCAGTTGGTCAAGCGACCACCGGTGCGCTCGCGACGATGTCGCTTCAAGACCAGGAAGCAGCAGCGACTGGCGACGCGGCGGAGACCCCGACCCACTTTCAGCACCAGCACCATCAGCAGGCGTCACCAAGCCGCTTTGGTGCACCGCCGACGTTCCCAGCAGCGCTATCGCAGTCGTCGACATTGCCATTTGGGTACACTGCGCAGATGCACGCGTCGTTGCCGACTGAGATGTCGTTTAGCAGTAGCCACTCGCCGGTGTACCACAGCACTACGTCTGCATCGTCCGAGGCGCCATCGCATGCGACGAACGCACCGGGTGTTCACTTTGCCTCGGAGCCACCGAGTGCAAGTGATGCAGTGGCGTCAGCGGCAACATCAGGCTCGACTGTTGCGTTCTCGGGCCACGATGAGTACGCGCCAGACGCTCCGCCAGTTTCGCCGTTCCACGACGACAGCGTGGCGCACGAGGCGTTTGGTACGGGCGAGAGCTACTTTGCGAGCACGAGTCCTGTGAAACCTACCGACGTTGCAGCGCCAACTAGCGCCGATGCGTTCGCGCAGCCGCTGCAGCCCGAGCAGCCTGCGTTGGACTTCAGTGCGAACGCGGACGAGCAGCACCAGTTTGCGTCAAGCGACAGCCAGGCAGCCACTGCGCAGCAGAAAGACTGGGAACGCGAACAGCATGCGCCAGAGGCGTACAGTTCGTCGACTGGTCACTGGAGCACGAGCGCAGCGTCGCCTCACAAGAGCGAGCAGTTTAGTGGGAGCTTTTACGAGCAGCAGCATCAACAACACACGGAGTCCGTTGCATCCGTGCAGTTCGAGACGAGCGACGCAAGCGAGACGCACCACCAATTCAGTGGTGCAGCGCATGACGCCACGACTGCCTCTGGCTTTGAGTCGAGCGCAGACGCCGCGTTCCGCTACAGTGCGAATGCATCGTGCGACGACGCGCAGTTCTACGCTTCGGTGCGCGACCACGAGACGAGCTCGACTGCGTCGATTGGCGGCGACGTGTCATCAGCCGGTGCAACGTTTGGCGGCTCGGACTACGTGCGCAGCGAGACGTACTCGGACGGGACGTTCTCAGAGACGCGGAGTGTGTTTGGGTCGTCGAACGCCAGCACTGCGTTCGGCACAGACTTCCCGTCCGTCAGCGAAGGCTTCTCGGCTGCTGCAACGACGTTTGGCGGCTCGGACTACGTGAGCGACGGGCAGTACTCGGACGGGAATGTGTCGGAGACGCCGAGTCTGAACGACTCGTCGCACCCAGGGCTGGAAGCGAGCCCAGAGCACTTGGACACGCACGACGAGCACCAGCAGCAGCAGCAGTACTTTAGTGAGAGCCATCACGCAGACGGCAACGACGACCCGAGTCCGTTTGCCATGTCGTCGTCGTCGTCGAACCACACTAGCAGCGCGTTTGGTAGCGGCTTCCCGCCAGCGTCGCCTGCAGGGTTGTTCAACCACGAGAGCAGCAGCGCGGCGACTGACGACGCGAATCCGTTTGCGTCGTCATCGTCGTCGACGATGTTTGGAGCGTCGCCGTTCGCGTCAGCGCCAGTCGAAAGCGCGAGCCATGCGTCAGCGTCCGAGGCCGTTCCAACTGCGGCGTCACTGTTTGGCGAGACGGCAGGGTCAGACGTACCAAACCCGTTTGGCGACCAGTCGTCGGCATCGTCGATCATGGAGAAGGAGCTGCCGGTTGCCGATGCAGACAACCTGTTTGCGTCTTCGCCGACTGCTGCGGGCTTTGGCGCTGGCTCGTTCGATCAGCCGTCGCAACAGTACGACCAAGGGTACCAGCAGTCGTATGACCAGGCACGTCTGGCGTCGCTGAGTTGTCGGAGTAGTCTGCGTGTGTGTGCTGTGAACTATGCGCCTCTAACAGACCATCCTATCTATCGTCTTGTTTCCCAGGGCTATCAGCAGCAGCACCACCAGAGCGGGTACGACGAGTCCGCAGCGTATGGGCAGTCGCGCAACGAGTTCAGTGCCGGCGCGCACTTTGGTCAAGACGCCAGTGCGTCGTCGTCGAGCGAGCACTTTAGCCAGAGCCAGAGCAGCTACGACGGATTCAGTGCGAGTCCATTCGAGCAGCAACAGTCGAGTGCGTTTGGCTACGCGCAGCAGCAAGCGAGCGCAGGCAGCGTGTTTGGGAACCACAGCAACCAGTTTGGCGGCGCGAGTCACCACTTTGGCGAGAGCAGCCACCACACGACGGAGCACCACTTTGGACACCAGAGCGAGAGCGCTGGAGCGAGTGTCAGTGTGCCAGCTAACGCACAAGTGGCTGAGAGCGCCTCGCAAGAGCAGCACCACGCTGGCTTCCCACCAAGCGCAGTGCCTGGTGCAGCGAATGCGTTTGCCTCGTCGAGCTCGTCAGTGAGCTCAGCGAACGCTGAGAGTGCGCGTGAGCAGACGCAGGGCTTCTTCAACCACGCGCAGCACCAGACACCGCCGCCAGCACACGAGTTCAGCCGCAGCCACTCGGAGCTCTCGAGCTCGGGCTTCAGCGACAGCCGCAGCAGCCAGTTCGCGTCGTCTGCGCAAGGCTTCTTTGGCAGCAGTGCGTCTCTTGGTGGCGCTGCGGATTCGTTCGCATCGTCGAACGAGTTCTTTGGCGGCGCGTCGAGCGCCAGCGAGGACAATGCGCTTGCGCAGCAGCCGAGTCTGTCGCGTGGTGCGAGCGATGCGTCTGCGTACAGTGAGCCACAGCAGCACACAGAGTACCAGGCGACTGAGAGCTCGAGCCACTACCAGCACCAAGACGAGCAACAGGCGTGGCCGCCAGCAAGTGAGTTTGCGCAGTCTGGCTTCAGCGACAACGGTTTCGCAGCGCCTCCGCGTGACTCGTTCGAGGCCGCAGCGACGTACGCGAGTGCGAGCCAAAGCTCGACCACACAGCTCGACGACGTCAGTGCCTTTACCTCAAGGGAAACAGCTGGGCGGTCGAGCCAGGACACTGCCGCACATGCGAGTGCGACGGCATTTGGCCACTCTGGTGCGCCAGAGTACGAGTCGAGCTTTGCCGCGCACGATGCGAACGACAGTGGCCAGTTCAGTCAGCCCCACTTTGCCTCGTCGCCGTCGTCGTCGTTGTTCCAGCAACAAGATGGGGGCTTTGGTGCCGCTGCGCCAGCGTCTGCTCCTCCAACGCCAGCGCCTGAGCCTCAGCCGCAGCAAGACGACGACTCGTCCAACTACTTTGGCTCGACACCGCAGACGGACGATGGCTTTGCGAACCAGTTTGCAAGTCGCGCCTCGGATTCGGCTGAACTGTTTGCTGGACAGCCTCCGCAAGACCACCAGCAGCAGCATGTGTCGTACTATGGCGAGCAGTCCCACCCAACGGCAGCGTACGGAGGCTTTGAGCAAGCGGCGCCAAGCGGATTCAACACAGGCAACGCAGCGCCATCGTCCGAGTTCTTTGCGTCGCCGCCGCAACACCAACAGCAGCCTAGCGCTGCGTTCAGTGCGTCCAACAGCGGCAGCAGTGATGCAGCGTACCAGTCGTTTGGTACGCAGGCACCGCAGCAGCAGCCACCACAGCAGTCGTTCCAGGCGACTTCGCATGGATACGCGAGCTCTGCACCAAATGCAGCTCCAGCTCCGCACGCATCTGGTCAGTTCCACAGCTACGGAGCCCACGCTGCCGCTGCTGGACACGCTCCGCAGACTGCGGCGTACCATGGTGTCCACGCACCAGCCGATGCACCGTCGTACGCTGGGAGCTACCACGCAGCACCTGCTCACAGCTACAGCACTGGCTACGGTACCGTGCACAAGCGAGCGCCAGCAGTGCAACAGAGCAGCAAGTACAAGGACCCATGCGTGCCTGCGCCGTCGTGCTTGGCGTCGTTTGGCTTTGGTGGGAACGTCGTGACGATGTTCCCGAAGCGCAAGCTTCGTCTCAACATCACAGGCAGCAGCTTCCGCAACAGTCCGCGAGCGCCAGTGTACGTGTGTGTGTGTGTGTTTGCCGCATGCCCTGACTTGATCCTCTGCGGATGCTTTGGTCTTTGGTACTGATGCCACTGCTGTGCTGCTCTATCTAGTCCGTCGCACCCGGACACGTCGGAGCTCGGTGAGCTGCGCAAGGGACCTGTGAACGTGTACCGCATGGACCAGATTCACCCGAGAGACCGCCACTTTGAGCAGCTCGAGACGTTCCCGGGGCCACTGACTGAGAACGTCTCGGAAGACGTTGTGCTGTACGTCCATGCGAACCGTGTGTCTGCTGTGTGTGGAGTTGTGGTGTGGTGTGTATGCTGGCGTGCTCACTGAACTCGTTGTGTTGGCTGTGCGTACGCTTGTGCTCTACAGTCAGTACCTCGACAACCAGCTCAAGGACCCCGCGGCGCTGTCGAGTCTCCAAGAGGACGAGCGCCTGCTCTCTGGCATCCTTCGCATCCTTGTCAAGTGCAATGGCAAGCTGCGGTCGGACCCAAGTGGGAACCCGAGCGACCCGGACTCACCAGAAGTCCAGCTCGTGACGCTGCTCCGTGAGAGCGACTACCGTCGTCGAGGGTACGTCGTTGCGTCACTGATACGATAGCGTAGCGCATGGCTGTGAGTGGTGGAACGACTGACTGACTGACTGGCTGGTGTGTGACACTAATGGCTGCGTCGCCACTCCAGCAACCAAGCGCCGACGTTCCCAACGCCAAAGCCCGTGCAGTCTGGCGCGGTACGTACTGTGCCTTGACGCGTTACCGTCGAGGACCAATGGCACCAGGCTGATCGACTGATGCGGTTGTACGTACGTTTGCGCAGCATCCGGATGCGCTCGTGAAGCAGTCGAACCAAGTGCGCGACCTCCTCCTCGTGGGCGACCGCAAAGCTGCGGTGGACGTCGCGATCCACGCGCAGATGTGGCCAGAAGCCATGCTCATTGCGTCGTTCACAGACAAGGACGAGTACAAGGTATGCCTACCTACGTGCGTGCTGCAAGCTGTGGAGCGTCTGCGTGAAGGGCTCGACCGACCACTCACACATTGTGTTGTTGCTGCCGTGGCAATCGCAGCGCGTCTTGCGGACGTACTTGGAGAGCCACTATGCGATCGGCGATCCGTGCCGCGCGCTGTACATGTCGTTTGCGGACCAGCAAGAGAAGAGCGTGCAGGAGCCGCAGAAGCTGCTGCAGCTGCACCATGCGACCCAGAACCAGCAGCAGCAGAGCTCGTCGTCCATCCTTGCGAGCTGGGTCACGCACGCGCAAGTGCTGCTCGCGAACCGAACGGGGGACACGAACAAGGTGCGTCGTTGGGACATTGTGGAGCCACCTGGCGGGTGCTTGCTGCCTGCTGTAGTGCGCTGACTTGCTATTGCCGCTGGTGCTCCTTGCTAGATCCTCGTGGAACTGGGCGACCGACTGTGGAAGGAGACTGGCTCGATCCTCGCAGCGCACGCGTGCTACCTCTCGGCGGGCATTCCTGTCGATGCACCGTCGCCGAACTCCAAGATCGCGCTCCTCGGTGCAGACCACCGCACGCCAAAGGAAGCGCGGTTCTACGTCTCGTCGGCTGCGGTGCAGCGCACGGAGATCTACGAGTGGATCCAGAAGCGCGCGACTGGCAGTGCGACGAACATGATCCCGTTCCAGGGCTACAAGCTCATCTACGCGATGATCTTGGCGGACCACGGCAAGCTCGAAGCCGCGTTCAAGTACGTGAGCGCCATGCTCGCAGTCATCAAAGGCGTGACTGCGACGATGAAGCCTGGGACGTCCATGTACCTCGAAGGCATGCAGAACCAGTTGACTGTGCTCGACGACCGACTGCGCCAGCACTTGGGGCAGCACCGCGTGAACTCGGTGGCGTCGGCGAGCAGCAGTAAGCAAGGCAAGTGGGGCCTTGGAAGCGCGCTGAGCATCATGGGGAAGATCGTGAACCGCGTCGTTGAAGGAAGCGATGGGTCGAGTGCGCCTGCTGGTGCCGCGGCGTCTGGGCCACAGCAAGGAGCGGGAAGCAGCTTGTTCCCTGGTGCACCACGCGCACCGAACCCAAACGCGTCGCCAGCGTTCACCGGTTTTGCCCAGCAGCCAGCGCCGCTCTCAAACAGCAGTCGATCTGTGCCGCAGCATGCGCCGTCGCCAGCGTACCCAGGCTATAGCCAGCCGCAACCGCAGCACCAGCAAGCGCCAGCAGTGAGTTCGTTTAGTGCGCCGCGCTCAAACGACAGCAACGCAGTGCCGCCGTACCAGAGCCCTGCGCCAACGCCGTCGTATCCTGGCTATGGCCAACAGCACCCGCCACGCTCGAACGATGCGAGTGCGTACCGCCCGCCGAGCACGCCGTCGCAGACGTACGCGGGCTTTGGGCAGCAATCGCAGCCAGGACTGCGTCCGACGCTCAGCTCCAATGACTTGCACGCTCCGCCACCGTCGTTCCCAAGCACACCGTCGCAGTCGTTCCAGCAGAGCTACGGCCACCACAATAGCGCACCGTCGGTGGATCCCCATGGCATGACGCCTCGCACGAGCGATGCGATGAGCTACCCTGGCACGCCGCTGCAGCACCCCGGGCTGCGTCCAACACTCAGTTCAAACGACTTGCACGCGGCGCCGCCATCGTATCCGAGCACGCCGTCGCAGTCGTTCCAGCAGAGTTACGGCCACGCAACGGACCCGTACAGCGCGCCGCCTCGCTCAAGCAGCGGTGCCGCTGGCTTCCCATCGCCTGCGTTTGGTGGCTTTGGCAGCGCTCTGCCGCCTCACTCGAACGACATGAACGCACCAGGTGCGTTCCTGAACCACCACCAGCAACAACAGCAGCAGTTTGCCGGCTACGGACAGCAGCAAACGCCACGCTCGAGCGATGCGAGTGCACCTGATGGCTACGGTCACGAGCACCAGCAGCAACCACCGCACGCAGTCGGTGGCTACGGCCAGCAGCAGCAGCAGCAGCAACACAGCGCACCTCGCTCGAATGACTCGAGTGCGAGCCGTCAAGGGTACCCGCGCGAGCAGCAGTCGCAGCACGCGTTTGGTGGCTACGGACAGCAGCACGGTACGGCTCCATTTGGCGGCGCTCCGACACTGTCAGGGCCAGGCAGCCACACGCAGCCATCGCACTTTGCAAGCAGCGGTCCGAACTCGCAAGACCGCTACGCGTCACCTGCCCGCTCCATGACTGCGCCGCCGCCTTCGGCTGGCTCGGACAATGGCCCGCCGTCGTCGCAAGGCGGCAGTGGGTTCCACCACCCGCAGCAGCAGCCACTGCCTCAGCTCCATGCGCACGCGAGCATGCCGCACTTTTCAAACTCGGCGCCGAGCTCGATGCCAGCGTCACCGTCGACGTTCCAGAAGCCGACGCTCGATCTCTCAGGTGATGCTGGCAAAGGCGTCGCAGTGCAGCAGCGTCGCGCCACGGACAAGCCGCGGAGCCCAACTGCAGGAGCTGCACCACCGAGCGACGGACCCCCGAGCAGCGGTCCGTCTAGCGACAAGGGCTCAGCGAGTCCCAAGTTCAAGGACACGAAGAAGAAGGCTGGGCGGTCAAAGACACCGCCGCCGAGCGGGTCCAAGTCGGGCTGGCTTTCGGGCGTGATTGGGAACTTCCTTGTGAAGAAGATGAACCCCGAGGCCAAGGTCGCGAAGCTCGGTGAGCAGATGGAGGCGTACTTTGACGAAGAGACGAAGCGCTGGGTCTTCCCTGGCGAGACTGCCGCTGAAGAGCCTGCGATGCCGAGCGCACCGCCCACTGGTCCGATGCCAGGCAGCATGCCAGGGTCGAGCAGCGGTGGACCACTCGGTCCGCCTGGGACGCACTCGGCGCCAGGCTCGCTCAGCACTGGCACGTCAGCTGCAGCAGACCCGCTCGCAGCGCTCATGGCACCGCCGCCGGCGCGCGCACACGCTGCGCTCATGAAGAAAGACCCGCTGTCTGCGATGATGGCGCCGCCGATGCGTCCTGGGATGCCCGGGCAGCGCGCAATGTCGATGGGTGCGCAGCGCAAGCCGCCGCGTCCGCAGTTTGCAGTCTTTAAGCCTGCGCCACAGGCCCCAGCGCCGGAGGCTGCAGACGAGTAGACAGCCGCTGAGAGAGACGCAGCTCGTGTAGACAGACGCGAGCGATGTGCAGTGAGTCGGTTCGTCTCGCGGTCACGCTCTCGCTCTCGCTCTCTTTTGCATACGAATGAATCTACACACCACATGCCACTCGCTTGCGGGCCGATGCTTCTGTGCGCTCGGTGCTCTCGAACGAGAAGGGCTCTCTCACTGCGGCGATGACGACGGCGCAGTGGGCTTGGAACCAGACGCGTCGCCACTCGCAGTCTGCGACGGCGCTGGCTTTGGCGCAGACTTCTCGACGATCGAGTCGACACCAAAGAACTCGTCGAGCTTGCGGTCTGCAAACTGCTGGAGCTGCACAGATGCGAGTGAGACGAGAGAGGCAAAGGCGTCAGCACGCAATGGTAGATAGATAAGTGGCGGCGAGTGTGAGCCGCAGCAGCGTGCGCGCGCGAGAGAGACCATGCGCATCAACCAGCACCACCGCATTGCCCATCCAATCGCACTGAGCGCTCAAGCCCGCTCAGCGTTGCAACGTACATCAGTGAACACGTGCGGCTGCGTGCGGCCGCGACGCGTCGAGTAGTCGGTGAAGAACACGAGCTTGGTCGTCATGGCAGCGCACGCGCCCCACGTGAAGAGCTGCAGCGAGCGGTGATACCTGCGGTCGATCATCTCGCGTCGAGCTCGCTTGCTTGGTCGTGCTGATGGACGAAATTGGTGGCAATCGCGTATACTGGACACAATAGAGATCCGCACCTGTGGACTTCTATTCTAGTTCGGCGGTCGAAGCGACTGACACACTGCTCTTCACTCGAACGACAGCAAAGACTCGCACATACGCTGGTTGTTCACGACATGTTGTTACTACCGTCGTTGGCAGACGCTCTGCCTCCACGTACTTGTCCATACAGCTTACTACGTCCTACTCCACAGCAACATGACTATCGACTTGAAGCTCAGACGCTCAGGTGCGTGACAAAATCCTCGCGTGGCGAACTGAGGGACACGTCCAAGTCCGCCGCGACGCACTGCTGGATGCTCGTCTCGCGGTGCACTCTCGACAGTGCGTCAAGCTCGTCGTCGCTAATGCCCGCGACTGCGGCGATGCACTCAAATGCCGACGACTGCATGGCTTGGAGCTCGAGCGGATGCAAACCGGGCGGGAACTGGTCCCAGCCGAAGAGCGCTGGGTGGTACTGCTCGTCAGCAGCAACGACACCGCACGGCGGCGACAGCGGCAGTAGCAGCGCGTTGTCAGTGCTCGCATCGTACATTGCCGACTCAAACATCTGGAGCTCGTGTTTGACAAAGTAGCCGCTGTCGTCGTCTTCGGACGAACAGAGCTCATCGAGCGAGCTCAACACCGTGTCGTTGCACGTATCGTCTGTGCTCGCTGTCATGCTCGTCATGTCGTCGTCACTGTCGAATACGCAGCTTGGCGCAAACGCTGCTGCAAGAGCGTCGTCGCCGCAGCCTGTTGTCGGTGCTGTGCATGGCTCTGGCGATACGCTGCGCAACGCGAGGTCGCCAAAGGACATCGACTGGGTCGATGAGTTGTAGCAGTCGTCACTGCGCTGTGCCATCGCATTGCGCTCGTCGCTTGCAAGCTCGTGTGGCGACGGCAGCATTGACCAGGTCTGTCGTGGGCATTCAAGACACGACAGTGAGCTCACAGACCTTGGTGGCAACACTGCCGTCGTGCAAGCAGAGACGTACCGAAGCAACGTGGTCGCGCATGAACCCGAGCGAGTCAGTGACGTCGTCAAACACGTGGCGCGGCAAATCGAAGAGCTCTGGAGCGACTGGGTCGTGCAGTGCAAAGCTCGCAAAGTCATCGTACGCTGCGCTCTGCGGGTCGAGCTCACTCACGCCCACTGCGACGCAGTCTGGGGATGAAGACCCGTGTGCGTTGGGCACACCTCGGCGACTGCTGCTGCGGCTGCTCGAGCGATGCGCTTTCTTGCTCGTGCGTCGACGCAGTGGAGCAGAGTGGGTCATCGCACTTGGCACGGCAGTTGCCTCGCAGCTCATTGACGACGACGACGACGACGACGCGTGCAATGGATGCTTGAGCTTGGCTTTCATCGACGAGTGCCAGTGGTTCTTCACGGCGTTGTCAGTCCGACCAGGGAGCTTCTCAGTGATCTTTGCCCAGCAGTTGCCATACTTGCACTGCATCTCCAAGATGATCGCGTCTTCCTCGGCAGTCCACGGACTCTTCTTGATTGCAGGGTTGAGCTGGTTGTGCCACCTGCGGTCGCGTGCATACAGACCGCGTCAGCTCACAGACACCTCTTGAATGGGAGCGCGCACACAGACGTACCGTTCGCGGCACTGCTTGCCATTTCGACCTGGCAAATACGACGCAATGACAGCCCACTTGCCAGGGCCATGCGACTTGACGAGCTCGAGCATCTGGAGGTCTTCTGCCTGCGACCAGGGTTTCTTCACGGCCGTGCCTAGGTTCTGGAGCTCGTTCCAGCGCGCATTGCACTGCGCGGGCGTGCGCTTGGCAAAGAACGTCGCAATCATCTTCCACTTCTTGCCGCCGTGTTTGTACACTGCACTGCGGAGCACTTCGTCCTGCCCAGGGAGCATGCGCACGA
>JAASFT010000880.1:0-12034 GCA_023333885.1 Globisporangium parvum
ACGTATCTCAATGTACCTCACATTCTCACTCACTCACCGCCCTCGTCTTGGTTACGATGTCACCCTTGTAACCAATACAAGCACAGTACAATATTGGCAAAGTGCGCACTGATCTGTATATGTCCGCAGCACACTTCAGCCAAGTGAATGCAGTACAGTGATTTCATGAAAACATACGCACTCTGTGTTACGTCATCCACACGCATTTGAGGTATGTCACATACAATAGCGTGGACCACAAAGTTGAAGTTTGGTCGTCACATCACATTCGTCTTCATTCGGTTCTATGCATTTAGACTCCACAACATGAATTACATTGATCATGTCGAATGCGTCCAACCCGCGTCTTGCCAGGTGGTGTTGTCGACCGTCGCTTTTGTATGAACAGGTGCTGGACGATCTTCCAACAACCAAGCGTCCTGCTGGCCCAGCAGCTCAGCACTCACTCACTCGCGCTCTCGCCACCGACAGCGCACACTCGCCAGCAGCTCAGGTACGACGACGACGCCTCCTTCTCACAGACAAGCCAAGCATCGATACGCACGCACATGCAGCACGCGGTCACTCACCGCGTCCGCCGCTTCGTGCTTGTCGCGTCCTCGCTCTGTGCGCTCGTGCTCGTGCTTGCGACGCAGCTCAGCCTCGTCACGTGGATGTCCACGTCGCCAATCGCTCTTAAGAAACAGCGCACCACCGACACCATGCTCTCGAGCTTCGTTGTCGTCGACAAAGACAGCGACTTCCCGATCCAGAACCTGCCGTACGGCGTGTTCTCGACGCGCACGAACGAGCACAAGCGCATCGGTGTCGCCATCGGTCACTTTGTACGTCCTTGCGTCGTGATACGATGCCTGGCTGCTCGTGCGCCTCTGCATACTCACACGCGTCCTTCCTGTGCAGGTGCTCGACCTGTCGGTGATCGCGAATGAAGGTCTCTTCGAGGGCTTCGACGCCGCGTGCTTCAACGAGGTGCGCGCCGCCTTCGCTGTGCCGCATGCCTCCACTTTGCTCCAATGACCACAGCCACTGACCTATGCGCTCTGTACTACGTTCGTGCGCTCTACCAGGGTGGGCTCAACAGCTTCATGGCGCAGGGCAGCCACGCGTGGGCACTTGCGCGCGCGACGATCCAGAAGCTCCTGTCTGCGGACGAGCCGACGCTGCGCGACAACGAGGCGCTGAAGACGAAGGCGCTGGTCCCAATGGAGAGCGTACGTCCTGACGCACGCACCAGTGTCGCAGTCGATCACCATCTGACGCGCCTCGCAGGACGGCGTTGCCAGTCCGACGACTGACGCTCTCTCGCACGGTGGCTCTGGCTGCAGGTGATCATGCACTTGCCCGCCAAGATCGGCGACTACACGGACTTCTACTCGTCGCGTGAGCACGCGACGAACGTCGGCGTCATGTTCCGCGGCAAGGACAACGCGCTCCAGCCCAACTGGTGCGTCTCGCTCGCACTCGCTCTCTTGCTGGCTCGGCACGTGCTGCAGGCGCACTCACGTGGCTCCGTCTCGCGTGCAACTGGCGCTAGGCTCCACTTGCCAGTCGGCTACCACGGCCGCGCGTCGTCGGTCGTCGTCGCGGGCACAGACGTGCGTCGCCCGCGCGGTCAGATCCAGGCGGACAAGGCCGACCCGTCCAAGGGCTCGATCTACTCGCCGTGCCGCGTCTTGGACTTTGAGCTCGAGATGGTGCGTCCTCAAGCGCGCGTCGGCGCACCTGCTGGCAGTCGGCACGCGCAAGACTGACGCCTGCGTGGCATGCTGACTCGGGACTGTGTGCTAGGCGTTCTTTGTCGGCACGTCGAACAAGCTCGGCGACCCGATCCCGATGGACAAGGCCGAGGAGCACATCTTTGGTGTCGTCCTCATGAACGACTGGAGCGGTACGTCCGTGCGTCTCGCGGTCGCGTCGTCTCGACGGGAGTGACTAGCCACACTGTCGTTCGCTCTGTCGACTCACGCGCTCGCTCGCTCGCTCGCTCTCCAGCGCGCGACATCCAGAAGTGGGAGTACGTCCCGCTCGGTCCATTCGGCGCCAAGAACTTTGCCACGACGATCTCGCCGTGGGTCGTGCCGCTCGCTGCGCTTGAACCGTTCCGGTGCGAGCCGAGCTTCGGCCCCGTGCAGGATCCAACGCCGTTGCCGTACATCCAGGACCCGGCGTACGCGCGCGGGACGTACGACATCAAGCTCCAGGTCGCGATCAAGCCCACGAACGACTCGACGGCGCACGTGATCTCGAACAGCAACTTCCGCAACTTGTACTGGAACATGAAGCAGCAGCTCGTGCACCACACGGTCACGGGCTGCAACATGCAGCCTGGGGACTTGCTCGCGAGTGGCACGATCAGCGGTCCGACGGACGACAGCCTCGGCTCGATGCTCGAGCTGAGCTGGCAAGGCACGCGCGAGATCCCGCTCGGTGCGACCGGCGCGGTGCGCAAGTTCATTCAGGACGGCGACACGGTCCAAGTCACGGGCTTTTGCCAGGGCAACGGCTACAGAATAGGCTTTGGCCCGTGCGACGGCAAGGTGCTCCCGGCGCACGAGTGAGGCGCCGTGACGCCAGTGGTCGAGACGACAAGGACGACGAGTGCGCGGCTGTGAAGACGACGCATGGCGCAGCGGCACTCGGTGGCGAGTGGCAAGGAGGAGGATGGAGAGAGAGAGAGAGAGAGATGACAGAGAGAGAGAGATGAGAGCGACCAGCGCTCGCGTCGTGAGCGAGACGAATGAAGAGCGAGATCGCCGCTTTTGCATGCGACGTGCATTGTTGGCTCTGGTCCTGGCAAGTGCGTGCGTGACGCCATCCATCCACTTGCTTGGAGCTCTCCTTGTGCGACGCATGCCACTGCCAGTCGCAGCAGCTGCAGCTCATCTAGAGCGCCGCTCGCAGTCTGCACGACCGCTACCTTTGCGCCATGTATGAACGGCTGCTGGTGCAAACTATGTACAAGCAAACTCAGATAGTGCGATAATCAAGGTCGTTCGCGAATCCTTGGATTTTTTCTCTACCAGAATGTTCTCGTTGAGGAGCACACATTACCACGCCCATCAACGTCACCATCGACACCATCGACTGCCGCTCGCTGAGAGCAGACAGCAGACTGCAGACACGACGGTGACGGCGACTACAGATCGGCACACGCGCAACAACGATGGGCCGCGGGTGCAGCATGGACGAGTGGGTGCACTTTGAGCGGCAGCTCGAGGAAGGTCGCGTGCCAAACTCGACGTACTGGTACGTCCACTGCCGCCACTGCGCAGACGCATACGCGCAGAAGCAGCTCGTGAACCCGCCAGCGATGATCACTGGCCGCCGCACGTCCATGATCGCGCACCTCAAAGCCTGTCCGATCTACGGCGCGCGGTACAAAGCCGAGCAGAGCGCGCGCGAAGCGAAGAAAGCGCAGCTCCACGCCGACGCAGCCACAGCCGCAACTGGCGCTAGTGTGGACACTGCTGCGACTGGTGCAGCTACACTGAAGAACAAGCGCAAGCGCAGTGCCAGCGCAGGCGAAGGCGCGAGACCGCGTACGTGCGCACTTCCTTGGGCGGATGCAATCGCGTGCGCGACTGTGGCTGCGTATAGACGCTGACTCTGCTGTGGCACTAGGCGGCGGCCGTGGCAAGCACTGCCTCATGGAGGAGTGGGCACACTTCACGCGCCTCCTCGACGACGGGTACATTGGCAATACGAACTTCTTCTACGCCATTTGCAACCACTGCCAGTGCGCGTACGACGGCGCGCCAGTCGAGAAGAAGCCGTCGCTCGTGCCAGAGCGACTCGTCGGGCGGCGCGAGAAGCTCCGGAAGCACTTGGTCGAGTGCTCGCACTTCCACGGCACGCTGCCGCCGACCGAGCCGCGCGCAGTCGTTGCGCGCAGTGCACCGCGCCACGTGGTCTCGCCGATCGCGGAGTCGCGCGGTGCAGACAGCAACGGGGTCGCTGCAAGCGCCACTGGCGTCTCGCTCGCAGACTTGCCCCCGACTGCGGCAGCAGTCGCATCGGCGGCGCTTGCAGCAACGCACGCGAACGCCGGTAACCCGCGCCTCGGACTCAACGAGTGGCAGTACTTCACGCGCCTCGAGCGCAAGCCAAACAGCGCGTACTACATCGCGCGGTGCAACTTTTGCCAAGGCGCGTACGACACGGCGCCGGACGCGCGGAAGCAGTTGATGGAGGTCGCGACAGTCGTTGGCCGCAAGCCGAATATGCAGACGCACTTGGCCCGGTGTCCGCACATCCCAAAGGACATGCTCGTGCTCGAGCCCCAGACGCTGTCAGTCGCTGCTGCTAGTACTCGCGAGCAGACTGATGCGTTGAGTGCACCGGATGAGCCGAGTGGCGTTGGTTGCGACAGCGCATCGAGTAGTACATTGGCAGCGGCGAAGCGCGTGCGCACGGACTCGCACGACGATGGCGCGGCACTAGTTGCAGCAGTCGACACGACGGAGCTCTCGAGCGCGTTGCTCGAGTTCACGATCCAGCACCGCTTGCCGTTCGAGTGGGCGGACAGCGAGAGCACGAAGAAGCTCTTCCGCGTCGCACTCGCGCCGAGCGTCGATGTGCCAAACAGCGACACACTGCGCACGCACGTGCTCAATGAGATGCACGACCACGTCGCGCTGTCCGAGCTGCTCGAGCTCAAAGAGCCGATGCCGTTTCCAAGCAGCGCGAGGGCATCGAACGAGTCACTGCGGCCGACGATGTGGCCTGTGATGCTGCACGTCACAGCTGCGCCACAGGGCAACAACGAATCGACAGCAGCGCCAGTACCACTGCTGCACTGCGAGCTCACGAACGGCAAAGCGCTTGTGCCAGTCTCGTCTGTGCTCAAGCAGCCGATTGAGGCGTCAAGCGACGGCGCCGACTGCTCCGTGCGCACGCCGATCCCTCCACTCGCGTACAACCACGGCCTCGACGTTGCGCGGTGGCTCGACGCACACTTACACCACTGCGACACCCTCGCGCACGTTGTTCCAGCCGTCGTCGTGCTTCCGTACACTGGCGCGTTTGCTCGCGCAGTGACGATCTTGCGCGCGCGGTGGCCACACGTTGTGTTCGTCTACGACTTCATGAGTCTCCTGCTGTTCTGTCTCGCAAAGGTCATTGCCGATGAAGACGTACAGTTGGTGGTCACGGCACTCGCTGACCTCTGGACCACGAGCGCAAGTGTGCGAGAGCTCGCAGCGACAGCTCCGTTCGCCGACTGGCAGGCGTGTGCGCAGTTTGTCCAGCGACTCGCAGCTGTAGGCGATGGCAGCGCGCCACTGCGAGCAAGCGCCGAGCTCAAAGCAGCCGTCGACAACAAAGTCCCACGCGCGCTGCTCGAGCGCGTCGCGCTGCTGCTCCGGACGTTCAGCGCCGCGTACACGAGTGCATCCGGACCGCAGCTCACGCTCGCAGCGGCGATGCGCCACATCCAAGCGCTGTACCACGCGTCCGAGGGCTTTGCATCGATCCAGCGCGCGCTCGATGTCGTGTGGTCCGAGATGGAGCAGCCGCTGTTTGTCCTCGCGCACGTGCTGCATCCGCACTTGCGCCTCAGTGGCATCGCGGCATCGGACGTGACAAAGCTGAGCAAGCTGAGCGACCTCGGTGTGGCGTACTTCACTGCGCTCGTTGGCCGCAAAGCGACGCCACTGCGGGGCGAAGTGACTGCGTACCTCCATCGGTCGCAGCCCGTGTTCACTGAGGCGTTTGTTGGCGAGTTCCCAGTCCTGGACGACTACTTTCGGTACCTCAGCGACGACTACGCGTCGCTGTCGATGCTCATGCGGCTGCTGCTCTCGCTCTCGTCCGTGCTCGAGCGCACAAGTCGGAGCAGCGATGCGGCTGCAGGGGTCGGTCCGTGCAACCTCCGAGCAGCTGAGAGGATGTACTCGGCCGACGAGCGCAAGAAGATGGCGTACTTGATCGACCGCTGCAGCATCAAGCAGATCCAAGTGTACAGCGATGTCGGCGAGCAGGACGCAGCAGCACCATCCGTACCAAAGGACGTCGTGACTGGCGAGACAGTGCTCGCAGCATGGCGTGAGGCACTTGCGACAGCAGCGACTGAGCGCGGTGCTGCGTTCTCGTTCCTTGAGCAAAAGTACGCAGCGAGTGAGCACCTCGTCCACAGACAAGAGGAGCGTGTCGAACCACCAGCAGCGATGATGCCGGCGATAGTCGAGGAGAGCGGCAACGCATGCAGCACTGCGTTGCCAATGGTCGCAGCCGACGACCCAGTCGCGTACCCACCGACAGGTTTGAGCGGTGACCGCGCCAAAACGATCTCGCTCAACGACCTCTTCAAGCCAGTGGTCGAAGCGAGCAACGCGTGCGTCCAAGTGTAGGACCAGTGACGTGCATGTCTCGGAATGAAGTCCAAGGCAAGCAACACCACGCTTTGCGTGAGCTGCGTGCTGCTTCGTTCGGTGCTTCGTTCGGCTCGGTGCGAGTGCGAGACGGACGCTACCAGTGATGGAATGGCGCGCCACGATCAGATCAGAGCTCTTAGTCAGTCGTGCGTTCGTGCCTTCCGCGTCGGCACTGCTGGCGTCAAGTGTGAACTACATCCGATTGGAAGAGATGCGAGGTGACTAGTCTGGTATCGTAGTACGATACAACTGTATTAGCGAACCTCAGCGAGTGAAGATAGTAGCAACACGATCGAGCGTGCCTTGATGAAGATCTAGTGCGCAGTCGTAGGTGGCGGCGCCTGACGTGGCGGCTTCTGACGCGTGCTTCGACGAAGCGTGTGAGACGGGTCATAGAGGTATCTACGTTCTAGCAGTGGTGCCGATCACAAGTGGCGCCAACGGAGTCTCGACGTCAATGATGGCGAACCTCTTCTGCGCTTGCGTGGATACCGACACTGTGGCCAGCAGCATCGAGTCACCGAGCTGCTGTTGAACCTAAAAGAGTTCTTGGAGCACGACTCGCCAGTGAAGATCCTCTCGAGCACATCGCTGCGTCTCAAGACGACGTCCGCTGCGTTCAAGCCAAGTGAACCTTCATCAACAACAGCAATGAACTTGGTTTTATATCGAGCACTACAAACAGTATGAATCTAAGATCGTTGTACTGAACACGTTCTTGTAAGTACGTGACCTTTCAGATGAACTTGAAGGGTCTCGTACTTGCGAGGAGGAGATCGGTACTGTAACGGGCTGTTGCACCAGCGGTCTGCGGTTCCTGACCGCGGCTCGCACGGAACCACCGAGTCAGGCTCGGTGGCGTGGTCCACTTCACTTTGTGTGGACCACGTAAGTGGTGTTATACACTCCATGTCAGTGGACCACTAATTAGTGTGGTCCACACCACACCACTTGGACCACAGCGACACGCAGGCTGTCGCTGTGACGTGTGAGTGTCACCACCGCTCATTGGGTTGGAGGCAAGCAGTGCCTAGCCAATCAGAGCGGGAGACCCTAGGTTTTAGGTTTTTCTCTCAAGTGCGAGCTTGCTGGAAGCTCGCCATCAATATCACTTTGTTTTCCTGATGATTACAACTTTCCGTCTTTCGGTTGGCCAGCGAGAACATTCTCTCTGTTACATACAAACTTCAATACAAGCTTAGCCTTTGGTCTCTCAAAGGCTACGAGACGCTTCCTCTCGTTGTGCTGTGTCATGGGAAGGCCTGTGACAGGTACACGACATCAACATTTTCACGATCAAGAACAGATCGTCACCTCTCGTTCAGACTGCGCCATTGCTAGGAACGGACACCTGTGACTGTGCGCAAAGTGTCAGCCATACATGCAAACGAAGCTCTGAGCTTGATTTCCAATTGTATTTTGTACGTTTAATTCGACGCGATTTGTCTGACCACAAGGAACTACTACGTTGGCGCGACGTATCGACCATCTCCCTCCTGCCGCCTCATCATACATCGGGCGGCAGTGGCTGAGTGCGTGGAAGGGGAGGTTTTGTGCGACGCCCCTCATTGACGAACGACACTACAGCTTGCTCACGACGTCGCGAGTCAAGGACAGTCATACACCGCTACAGGCGTCGATTCCGAACTCAAACGCAAGCTTATTCGGATATGTACAAGGCTGTCTTGCACCACTGCTCGAGACAGAGCGTTGTTTACCTCTGTGAGCGAGAGGTGTAACTGCAGTCAATGACGATCGCACAGCTTGGCAACCACTTCCTAGCAGACGTACACCCACGGATCTATCACAAGGCTTTGCTCTTGATTCACACCGAGCTTCAGAAAGCGCGCTCATTTACGACTGGTACTTGCCCCAATTTCTTTCGAAATTGGTCTTCCGAGCTCGCCCTCTACATACAAGCCGAGATTCAAGCAGCAGCCGTCGAGCACAGAAGAGCGCGGCTCAAGGTCGACGGGTTCTCACCGCATTGGCTGTTGTCTCAGCCTTCGCGCACACAACAACAACATCCAGTGGTCTTGTCTCCAAGAAGGCGTCGAACCTGTGCGGAGGAAAGAGTGGGACGAAGAGGCTTCCGTCGGCGTGAGAAGTCGCCGTGAGCAGTATGCTTCACGTCGTTGTTGTCACTACAAGGCAGCAAACCACAACCGAACGACCTGCCCACAACACAGATATCAAGGATATGGCGGTTTGGTTTTGGAAGAAAGATCCAATTCATACACATACAGTCAACCGAATTGCTTTACGCACACCCATTTTTTCACGCTAGCAATCGAACCACTGTGGGCCAGACTACCAAATAACAATCAATGTGCAGGACATCGGCGGTTCTGCCAATCATCGCAGAGCTCGAAACGAGGGGGGTCTAGAGGCAATAATTTGCCCACATTCGACGACCAAATTGAAACGCATACACATACAATATACTATATTCAAATGGAATTGCTCACCAGCCCGTTTACCTTTTTAGCATCGATCAGTTCGCATTCTCCATGCCAAAAGCACAACATCTTACACCAGATGAGCAGGCGGCAATCTCAGAAACCACAAACACCGGGATGTGCGGTCAAGCAATCGCGGCAACGATCGGAAGTAGTGCTGACATCGTGTGCCGGTATCTCCGCGACCGTGGCGAGTACGTGAGGAACAAGTGCAAAGGACGAGCAAGCTCATTGAGCGAAGCGACCTTGCGCCGGCTGTACCGCAGCGTAAGCAATGGAGACAAGAGCGCGCGCCAACTCCGCGACGAGCCCGACCTCAAGGTGAACGCGCTGTGTCCAGCAGCTGCTGCGGGCGTCACCGCATCTGCGCTTTGAGAATCCTGTCCCTTCGCCGTGGATGACGCCACGACAACACGCTGAGCGCATCGCTTGGGCGAGCGAACTCATCGCTAAAGGAACGTCTTGGCACCACGTAGTCTTCTGCGACGGGCCTGACGGCGGACAGGGCTACTGCGAGACTGCAAGCGAGCACCGAGAACGACTCTAAAGCGCCAGTCTGGCGGCGAATCCGTCATGATGTAGGGAGGATTGACTGCTCGCGGAAAGACTCCTCTCACCTTTCTAGACCGCCGCCAGAATAGTGAGAACTATACTCGTACACTGGACATCGCATTGCTACCGTGCGCATTGACGATTGCTGGTGACGCGTGGGCGTTGCGGCAGGGCAACAAGTATTCACGTGTCGGCATTCGCTGTTCAAATCACGTCCAAAACGACTAAAAACTGAGCTGTCAATCACCAAATTTCTGTTGTTGCGATTTTTCGGCGCAGAGTGAACACTCTAGATGGCGTGCTGTTTTGCCGATGGCACCACCGTCAAGGCGTATTAATGGAAACGTGTGACAGCATGTGTTGCGTACACGAATCTTTTGTTCCACATTACCCAGATCTTTTGTCGAGACGGCTATCACTCCTGCACAATTGCATTGGCTACCGATCCACATAATTGACCGCAGATCAGCTTCCTTCTTTCAACTACGATTTGACTGGCGCGGACAGCGCGGACAGCAGCAGCCGCAATAGGGGTGTGGTACCTGTGAGCGCATGGCCAAGGAGCACCTGGACCATTCTCTCGTTTTCTGTGCTGTTGCCGAGTGTGATGCTCTTGCTTTGCGAGGCGATACCAATTTGAAGAATTTATCATGGGAAAACTACTGGTGGGGAGAGATAAAGCTAACAAACATCGTTGCACACGATAGTATAATGTATCAAAAGTATTGTGCTCAATATTGTATTTTGCTAGTTAAGCGAAAGAATATGGGATGCGAGTTCTTTTTGAGTCCTAGAAACATTACCTACAATGCGTGTCTGATTTATGCGACTTGAAGAGGGTTGAATGCCAACTTTGACAAAACAAGCTTGTCTTTCACAGTCCGTTTCCAGACTATATCGCGGCAGAACAAAAAATCGACTTGCGCACTGTTGATGCATCGCAAGAGTCGAATTTCCGTGGGGTTAAGTAAATGGAAATTTATCTTGGCTATTATAAAGCCGTATGGTTTTAAATCGAGGAGTCGCTCTTGTGACGTCGATTACTCTCTGTAGGTTATGTGTACCACATACTATCGACTTCCGTGCAAAAACGAGTCGCTTTGATGATCAAATACAATGTGTGTCAAACCAATTGGCGTTAGTTTCGAGTGTGTCACTCACTCGACGTCTGGCATGCTGCTTTGTGCATCAAAACACGACTGCGCTCCTGCACTCGTACACCGGTCGACCGAGTGCCCCGGTGCGAGGTTGTTGTTGTGCGCTCCATGAGCTCGCCAATCTGTGTGCACACTCTCGTCAGCAATCGACTGGCCACGGTTGCACGCGCGCGCGCTCTCTCTCACACTTTTGGTTTGCTCTCGCTCTCTCACTGCTCATTTGGACCGAACTCGTTTTCAATTGAGGAGGAGGAGATGAGCGGTAAAACGCCGTAAAACCACGCAATACATTAAATCACCTCTATAGAATCCTGATACAGTGACCAAGTTGTTCTCGCCGTTACGTACGACGCAACGGACCTGCAATAATGCATGTGGAACTTGCTCGTTTGTTTGAAAGGGTCTGTACGTTCATCGCGATTGGCCAAAATGGCCAAACTGATTTTTTGTGCACCACATCATGCTTTTCAAACAAGTGCTGGTGACAAAGCCAAGCCGCGAGCCGAAGCTCGTTTGCCTGCTTCTCCTCCTCCCTCACTCGAAGACTTCGCTCGCGACGCGCAGGTCGACGCAAGCGAACACCGCCATCACCCGCGCATGGGCAACGACGCCAGCAAGGCGACGACTGCAGGAGCGACCAAGAAAGCTACCACAGCAACAACACCAACGAAGGCGACGAAAGCGACGCGCACAATGAGCGCGAACGGCAACGAACAGCAGCAGCAGCAAGTCGGACAACAACAAGAGCACCATGGTGCTGAAGGCGCTGGCACTGGTCGCGTCTCGACGCGCACGACGATCTCTAAGCGCATCAACGCCGACGGCGTCGAGGAGACTGTCAAGACCACGACGATCACGACCGACGAGGGCGAGGAGCAAGTGGTTGAAGTGCACACCGCGGCGACCGCGACTGGCGCGCACGGTCACGTGCACCTCGCAGCTGGCACGGATGCTAGCAGCAGCAGCGGTACGGCGACTGTACTGACAACCAGCCACCATGTGACGCATGGCAGCAGCAGCGGTTCGGGGAGCGCGTCTGGTGCAGAGGTGACGACGACGACGACCACGAGCAGTGGCAGCGATGGCGGCGCTGTCACGACGACTGTGTACGACTCCGCGGCATCAGCTGCTGGTGGCTCGGCGATTGCGAGCGGCAGCATGTCAGGCACCACCACTACGACGATGACGATGAGCAGCAGCAGCACTGGCGGTGCCACGACCACGACTGTGGCGGAAGCGACGGCACACAGTGCGGCGATGACTCTACTCCACACGAAGAAGCGCAAGTACCAGAAGCAGTGGCTCCCCGAGTTCCTCACGTTCGTGCACTCGGCGTGCGGCCAGGACCTCGCCGCGCTCTCGAGCAAGGAGAAGCTCGCGTTTGCGCGCCAGTTCTGCGACGAGCGCTTCGCGTCGCACGAGGCGTCGTTCTTCGCGGGCAAGTCGGTCGCGGAGAAGAAGGCGTCGTGGGAGATGGCGCGCCTGCTCGCGTACT
>JAASFT010000881.1:0-12011 GCA_023333885.1 Globisporangium parvum
CAAACAAGACACTGAGTTTGAGTGCTCAAAAGTGTAACTGATCATTGAGTCGGAAGTGCGGCTCCACCCTTTGGTGTGAGCCTTTAGATCTAAGTATGCAATACTAAACCTAAGACAACTGAAATGTGGTTGGCTCTGAGTCCAAGTTCACTGATTGGCAAATATTCTAGGATATCTACCAATTAGAGTCACCGCCAATGAAGGCCGGTCTTAAAAGAAGTGCGTGAATTGTAATTCCGCAAAGCTGGGATATTTCACATAACCACAGCTTGTGTACCCGTTACAGCAACGATAACATCGTTGCGGAGCTTGGAACAGCAGCAACTGGATCGCTCATGAGTGCGCTGCTTGTGTTTTAAGTGGCGCTCGCTCGCTTTGATTGAGGAAAACAAGCCAGTTGAAACAATACAAGACAAAATGATCATTTTTCTGAGGGTACGTGATTTGTGTGAGATTGAGAATTGAAAATATTGCGTGTGAGATGTTTGGGATTGCATCAGGACCCATGGGTGGCATGTACTGCTTCTTGCATCCCAAAACAAGATGAGATGTGCATCCTTCGTCTGCGGCTTGCTGCAACAAGCGACAAATCAAAGCACGCACAATAGATAGCAGGAGCCAGTGAACGTGCATGCATGCTGTACAGCTCTGTCATGCAAGGGTTGCCCCGAGACCGCAAGTCAACGCTCGCCACTCACACATAATACAACTCTACGAAGGTGAATGCCAGCGATCACCTGCTGGCGTCGGCATCAACAGCACCGCTGTGCTTGACAGCGAGATCAGCAACACTGCGAGCGGCGACAATTGTGGGTGGGTATACCGCGACGACTTCAATGTCGAGTGCGACTTGGCTTGCCATTGCGATATATTATATACTCATTGATTTTATGCGAGCGGCTTTTGTTGGTGAGCTACCACCATCACCAACAACTTGATTTTTAGCCAATAGAAGAGCGTGAGTCGTTAGCCCTTCCCATTGGCTAAAATCCACTTCGAGAGACGAATACACTCACGTTCTTCGTGTGATAATTGACTTTGCCAGATGTCTCGCGCTGATCTAGCGCACTGTCAATCATCAATTCCACAACGCCAAACGTCAGCAACAAATACGTGGTTTCCTCTGTCGGTGCCTCTGTCGGTGTCTTGTGCGAGGTTTGCAAGTGCTCGTTTTTGGATATACAACAGCTTTGAATACATAACGAGAAGAGATTGAGAGGCTTCAAAATATCCTAGCGCAGCTCAATTTGCTCATTGAACTGCGTTTGCCTGTTTGCTGCTGACCGCGATTGATTGAAGACGAACGGGACCGATGGGCGAGTTCGCGGCACTGAGCTCGCGGCACTGTGCGTCGAGTCCAGGGGTCCAGATCAGCGATTCCCGCCCAGGCATCGAGTTTGCACCGTGTGTGGGCATGGCGGCGGCAGCGTGAGATCAGCTACCTTTTGCTCGAAGCACGCCGTATGGTTTGCTAGGCCAGACGAGGTCGCAGCATGCAAGAGCTGTATGAGGTTTATACGATGAGGAATGTGGCTGGCGTTGTTCGCAAGTTCCCTGGTTTTATCACTATCCGAGGAACGCATACTTTAAGCAAGGTGTTTTATGACACAAACGCATCGTCGAAGACTCGAAACGACGCCATTTCCGCCTATTCGCGTCGTCGAGCGCGAGGCGGACTACATCGAAGCGACACCTCGGCGTGGACGTGCTGCATCTGCTGCGGATGGTGTCGACGGCGACTCGCGCGCGGCACCTCCCGCGCCTCACGCCGCGCACTCGGCTCGCGCTCGACGTCGTGCTCGTGCTGCTCTTCATCGCCCTCGATGTCCGCGACGTCTGGTTCAAGCTCCGCTGGCTCGGTCCGCGCGACTCGTACTCGTTCGTTGCAGTCACGCATCATGAGATGCAAGGCGAGCCACTGCAGCCCGTGTGCAACCTCACGCTCACAGGGCAAAAGCACCAGCGCGCGTCGGGCTGGAGCTCGTTCCTGCAAAAGTGCGAAACGCTGCACCCGATCACCGAGAGCAGCAGCAGCAGTAGCAGCAGTAGCAGCAGTGACGTCGCAACGTTCGCGCACGTGATGGGCAAGAACTGTGAACTCGGTGTGCCAGAGAGCAAGCACGTCGTCCCAGAGCTTGTGATGAGCAGCAGCGTGCGCGTCGACTCGATCGCGTGGACAGCGTGCAAGCTGCTGTACCATCACCGCAAGCCTGCGATCTGCCACTCGTCCGTCGTGCGGCTCTTTGCCGAGCGCTACAGCATGAACGAAGCGCCGTCGCTCCTGGCGTTCAAACACCACAACAACGCGTCACTGAGTGTGTGGGACGCCTCGCAGCACGAGCAGCAGAACTACACAGCAGCACCGGACAGCGACGCAGAAGCCGAGCTCACGGACTTGCTGAGCGTGATCAGCACGAGCTCGCCGCTCTCAGCAGTCGTGTGCGTCGAAGCGTTTGCCCCGCGCGGTCCGGGGCGGTACACTGCCTCGATCTTTGGATGTGGCAGTCCTAGCTACTACCGCAGCGCGTTCGTCGGTCATCACGCAACTGCGTTCCCGCTCTTCCAGCAGGACAAAGCGCGGCTCACGAGTGACGCACTGCATGTCATGGGCATGACGTTCGTCGCGCGCGAGAACAGCCGCAGCCTCTTCTCGCTGCGCAACGGCGCGCGTGGCGTGTTTGAGCTCCGACACAAGGCGCTGCTCAACTTCTCGTCGTTCGGCGCGCTCTACACGCTCATGATCGCGATCGACGTGCTCCTGCTCGTGCTCAACGTATGCAGCGCAGTCGAGATCGGTCGCGCTGTGCACGGCGGCTCGCAGCAACAGCAGCAAATGCACAACTACAAGCTCGGCGTGCTCACTGCGCCGCTCTATCGGAGCAAAGCAGTCGCAGCGCTGACGGTCCTCACGCACCTCATTGCATGGATGGTCATCCTCCCAAGCGCCTCGATCTGGGACGCAACCGAGCTCCAGACTGGCAAGACCCACGCGTGGCTCACGGTCTCGCGCGCCTGGGTGCTCGCACTCGTGGCAGTCAACGCGCTCTGGGATCTGTGTGTAGCGCTCAACGAAGCCCAGGCGCTCGCGTTCGTGCGTACGACGTACGTGCGCGTGAGCGAAGTCGCGGGCATCGCGCTGCTCGTTGCGTACTCCAAGCGCGACGCAGTGTTTGCGATCACAGAATCGAAGCGCCAGCTCGAGATGCAGCAACTGCGCGACGTGCTCTCGTTTCGCGACTACACGGCGCGTGCGAACGCGTTCGCCGGACAGCTCGACTATCTGCAGAACACGCCGAGCGCTGTGCTGCAGCTCGTGTACGCGCCACTGGTCGAGATCGTCGCATGGAGCGTCGTCGCTGTTGGAGCGCTCGCGCTCGTGCGGAGCTGGTACTTCCGAGCCGTGCACCACGACTTGCTGAGCGACCATCGCAGCTCGCTCATGGTCGGCAAGAAGCGCTTGTCCAAGTTTGCGGTCGTCCCAGACGCGTCCGAGTCGCCGACCAAGCCGCTGCTGAGTGCGAGTAGCACCGTCACTGATGCCACAACTGCGAGTTCACGGTCTGTTCAGTTCGCACCGTCGCCGGTGCCGAGCCCTACGCGTGGCGGATTCGTGACAGCATTCCGAGACCTGGGTCCAACTGGAAGTGGTGCCGGGCAGCATGACTCGGACAGCGGCCGCTTGCTGCTTGAGGAGCTCGTGGATGTGCCCGTGCGCGCTCGCAGCCTCGTGCGCAGCGTGTGGCTCATGGAGAAGCGCGCAGGACAGACTGTGGGACTGCACCCATCATTGCTGCTCGAGCATGGCATCGCAGTGCGCGACGGCGGTGCGGCGATGCAGACGCGCTGCGGGTTCTGGGACGTCGTGCATCCGTTCTTGAGTGCGCGCGCGCACGCAGTGGCGCCTGACGAAGCGCCAATGCAGCAGCAGCTTAAGCAGAAGCAGCAGGTGAAGAGCGGAGGAGTGCACGAGCAAGTGCTGCTGCGCTGAGATGCGATCATCTTGAGCGCCATCAACAATGCTGTTGCTGCTGCCTATCGCATCGAGTCGGCTGGCGCACTCGCTCGCTCGCGATGATGATCTGCTTGAGCACTCTGTCAAACTATGCGGGCTTCTTCTCATAGGGTGTCGAGCGCGCTGCTCGTGCTGTCGACACTTCGAGTCAGAGTCCTCAAGGTGACTAAGCGCTGATGACCGAGAGTGAGCGAAAGCATACGACTAGGCATTGACACGATGGGTTACTGGACAAGAGGCGACTCGATCACGGTCACCACTGCTCGTCTGGGTCGTCGTCGTACACACTTACGAGCATCACCTACGTGGAGGTGCGTCTACGGGTCCACTTGGTCGTACGCTGGCGCTTTGCGCGGCGACTTGAGTGGAACTGGGTCGCCGTGGTGCGGCGAGA
The DNA here is from genome assembly GCA_023333885.1 of Globisporangium parvum. Taxonomy (NCBI): domain Eukaryota; phylum Oomycota; class Peronosporomycetes; order Pythiales; family Pythiaceae; genus Globisporangium; species Globisporangium parvum. Next base: position 4,407 of record JAASFT010000881.1, read on the forward strand.
AGAGGTCGGCGCTCTCGAGCAGCTCCTCTTCCGCGAGCACCTCGTCCTCGTTCTTGAGGTACGCAAAGAGTGCGACGCCAGCGAGCGAGAGCGGGACACCGAGGTCGGTCACGCGCCACATCGTCTGCGCGCCGTAGTTCTGGTAAAAGTACCCGCCGATGAGCGTGCCGGCGCCGCGGCCGAGTCCGTTCTGCACAGCGTTGAGGAGGCCCATGACCGTGCCTTCGCAGCCTTTCGGCGCCGCGGCGTAGATGTACTGCGTGCAGGCGGCCCACGCGATGCCGAACGTCACGCCGTGGAGGAACTCGAACGGAATGGCGCCCCACGGGTTCGTCATGACCGCGAGGTAGCTAATGCGCGCCGCGTAGCCGGCGATCGAGACGAGCAGGACGTTCACAGTCCCGAGCTTCTGGATGATCGCTTGCGAGAAGAAGAACGCCGGGAGCTCTGACGCCGTCTCACAGGCAATCGCGAGCCCGATGATCTGCGAGTTGTTGCCCGAGAGGTTGTAGAGGTTGAGCGTGAGGAAGCTCGAGAGCACGCCGTACATGAGGCCCATGAGGAACACGACAGTCAGGAGCACGAGCACGTCGCCCTTCTTCGCGAGCATGCGCATGCCGTGCGAGAACGACGGCGGCGCCTCGTGCGCTGGGGTCTGCACCGTGGCGCTGTCAGCGCTCGCAACTGGCGCGTAGCCGTCGTCGTGGCCGTGCTTGATCACTGGGATCGCGCGCAAGATCAGGAGCGACGTGAGCGCCAGGATGAGGCTCAAGTTGAACGCCCACGCAATGCCGGCGGCAGCGACAACGAGACCAGAGACGTACGCCGCGGCGCCGTAGCCAATCGCGCCAAAGAGCCGCTGCTTGCCGTACTCGCCGCCGACTTTCGAGAGCAAGTCGAGCACGGCGTGGTCGAGGAGCGAACCGGCCGGCGCGGCTTGGAAGTTCCCGACGACCACGAGCAGGACTGTGAGCTCAAACGACCGCGCAAACTGGATCGCGTAGAGCAACAACGCGCCGGAGATCACGCACGCGACGTGCACGAGGCGTTGGTTGCGGATCGCGTCGGCGATCGCACCCCAGAACGGCGGCGCAATGATCGAGCAGATGCACGGGAGCGTCTGGAGCACGCCGATCTGCACTTTCGTGAACAGCAGCGTGTGCTCGTAGAAGACCGGGAGGAAGTTCACGAGCGCCGACTGGCCGCCCGACGACACGGCGTACATCGCTTTCGGCGCAATCAGCAGCTCGTCCGACGTTGCCGGCGGCGTGCGCGCGTGCTTTGTCGAGACGCCCATGGCTCGTGCGCTTGGACTTAGACCAATTTGTGTGAGCGTGTGAGCGTGCGCAGGAGCGGGTGAGTTGGGGAATGCGCTGCTCCTTGCCGCTTGCCACGCACGCGCAGACGCACAAGCGCCACGTGACGGACCAACGCGGTGCTGGTGCGTGGTGGGCAGCAGCTGAGGATTGCGACCAACGCGGTCAGCTGTTGAAGTGGAAGGGTGGGGAATTTTTGCGGCGGTCAAAGGTCCCTCCTGTCCTGCGCGGTGCTCGCTCTCAACGTTGCACATCCAGCGCGCGCATCTCGACGCGCGTGGCGATCACAGACACGCCGGTCATTCGCGCCATCACCATCTCGACGCCAGTCATTCGCTCGCGCCAGTACAATATCGCTAAATTACGCTCATGGCCAATCGACAAATATTCAATGATGGTCGATTCGTACCTTGCAGGAAATCGGACAAAATTCCGACTGTGAATTTTTGAAAGTAGTAAAAATATCCTGAATGTTGTGGTTGACACCAATGCAAAGGTGCAAACAGCAAATGGCTCAAAAGCAAGGTTTCCGAGCCATTTGCTGTTTGAAAAAGCGTTGTTACACCAATTAGAATCTACTTCGATTAGTGAGTGTGAACGACTTTTTGGGTATGTCCCGACCCTAAGCCTAGGGTTTATCCATTGTATGTGTACCACAAGAAGTCAAATTCGTGTTACAAACAGGTTTGTTGCAAATGCAGCTCGTTTTCGAAGACTTCATCCATGGCGCGAAGCTCCTCCTCCTGCCTCGCTTGCTCTTGACCAAAAGAGCAAGCGAGGCAGGAGGGACAAGATCGATGGAGCTTGTGGTCATTGTGTTCACTGAGCCCACCATGACGCGTTGCTCACTTGAGGCGCCACACACAAGATCTGTGGCTCGGTTCGGCACTTCGCAGTGCGAATAGGCGCATGAGAGTCACGAATTTGTCCACGATGTCGCGCTGCGTGTCGATGCGATGCCACGCGCAACCGACGAGCGGTAGCTTGACAAATTGTGAGTGAGGCGTTGTCGGTAGCATTGCCACCAACGTTTAACGTGAGCTACGATATATCAACTTGGTTGTGGTTAGGCTCCGAGTCCCCTTGAACAGGGCTGCTTCTTACAAACATCAAGAGAATGTCCCGTCGCTTTTGGGAGGGTATTTTATGCGCATATTTGAGCCTGTGATTATAATTGTAATATCTATTATATAATATGAACAGCAAAAAGGTAGTGATAATCAAACATTCATCACACCGAATTGAGCTGCACACATTCGACAAAAGACAAGAGAGCGCTGAGCATGGCACCTCACAGTCCCATGCTCTACCCAATTGAGGATGTTTAGTGTGCTGAAAGCACACACGCAGACATACGATCACAAAGAGAGACGCGTACATGGTTTGAGGCAAGTATGACACGCAAGTGGGAACACAGCGCGTAGTGTTGCGCCTCGAGCGCCGTTACATGTAGGCAGGGTATGCTGCTGAATGAGAGGACGACATGCAACTTGGACTATTGAAAAACAGCGATTTCCTTGTTTGTCTGGCACGAATTTGTCCAGTGATTTGCAAACTGGCATGGCTGTTGCAATGTTCCTCACTTTGCATCACTTGTAGCACATGTTGCCAATTTGCTTGAGTATAGGTGCATTTTGGCTGCAGCACGATTCGCTCCCGACATGGTAGTACGGAACACTGTCAAACGTTTGTGTATTATCCTCTGTGCTCAAAGGCATTTCTTGGCAACGCTCCTTCGATTCGGGTCCGGTTGTCAATCAATCTCTTCGCGTTTGTCTTGGATGTGGTGCTTTTTCGCTGAATCGTATGCTGACAAATTCTTTATTGAGATCTAGCCGACGAGATTGACTTCGCGTACAATATAGAACATCAATTTCTTGTCCAACAAACTTGTCTGCCGTATTGTGTGTAATTTCAATAAGCAAGTTGATCTCTCTCTCTCTTTCTGGTACATCTCACCATGAGATGTACCAGAGAGAGAGTGAGACCATGTGACGTTTCAATTCTGCTATTGTGAAAGCGAACGGTCTGATTGAATATCTCGGTTTTGATTATTAGAGAGCGGGATAGTTTGAATTGTTAGAGGCGTGGCGCACACAATATTCACTTACAATCGCCAAGTAACCGATCAGGATGGATTTGTGGATAGAGCCGGATTAAATGCGCAATCGTTAAAGTGGTGCACACAATTTGAACATACAAACGCCAAGTGAACGATCAGTAGCCAAACACAAGCTGGAACCAAACGGCGTCACATCAATCGGCACGCCAATCGGCTTGGCAGCTCTGCAACGCACTCGACGCAAGCCGCGCACAAGCGAAAGCGCGCGCTCGTGCGAGATGGTGAACGCAGAAGCGCTGCACGGACTGCAGCAGACGCTTGCGAACGGCGGCGTGGTCGTGCTCGACGGCGGCCTCGCGACGGAGCTCGAGAAGGACCCGCGCGTGAACCTGAGCGCGAGCAGCCTCTGGTCCGCGTCGCTGCTGCTTGAGAAGAACGCGCATCTGCAGCACGTCGTCGTGGACGCGCACAAGAGCTACTTCCTCGCAGGCGCTGACGTTGCGACGACCGTGAGCTACCAGGCGTCGGTCGACGGCTTCAAGCGCGAGGGCGTCGAGACGCGCGCGCACGTCGAGCAGCTCTTTGCCAAGAGCATCGACTTGGCGGTCGAAGCGCGCGACCTCGCGTGGCAGCAGCTCAAGGCAGGAGGCGACCGCATCCAGCCGCTCATTGGCGCTAGCATTGGCTGCTACGGCGCGGCGCTCGCTGATGGCTCGGTACGTCGTTGTGGTCGGTGCAATGAGGCACTTCATACCCAGTGGCTCACTCGATTATTGCCGTTCATGCATCCGCAGGAGTACCGCGGCGACTACGGCAAGAGCAAAGACGAGCTCGTGGCGTGGCACCGCGACCGCTTTGCGTTCTTCGCAGCGTACCCTGGTGCCGACGTGCTCGTGTGCGAGACGATCCCGTGCGTCGTCGAGGTCGAGGCATTCGTGCAGCTGCTGAACGAGCACCCGAGTGCGCACGCGATCCTCGCTGTCGCGTGCCGCAATGAGAGCGAGCTCAACAGCGGCGAGCCGATCGCGCAGCTCGCACCAGTGCTCGCGCAGCTCAAGAACCCATCGCAGCTCCTCGCGGGTACGTCGATCCCTGAGCGTTGTGTCGCGAATGCTCTTGCTCCAGCTTCGGCAGCACAGTACGGAGGCTAACATCGCCGTTTTGGTCTCTGCGATGGTCGGCAATCTCTCTCCAGTCGGCATCAACTGCACGCCGCCGCACTTTGTCGAAGGGCTCTTGCACCACTTGGACGTGCCGTTCCCGAAAGTCGTGTACCCCAACAGTGGCGAAGCATGGGATGGTCTCGCCAAGACGTGGCTCCCAGGATCGACGGATGGCGGTGCGAGTTCGTGGGACGAGTACCTCCCCAAGTGGCACGCTGCCGGTGCGCGCGTGTTTGGCGGTTGCTGCCGCACGTCGCCAGCAGACATCAGCGCGATGCGCGCGCACTTTCAGCAGTAGACAGACTTGGGACTAGCCCTTGCCTCGTCCTTTGGATCAGTGTGTTGTCAGCACTAGAGCTGGCAGCACCGGCGCTCGTTTGCAGAGGTACCAGAGCACCAGGTGAGGACTGTTTAGCCGGAATGCATACACTAGCACAGCGTTGAGCGTAGGCAGTGTGTCTGCCGTTGCGAGCACCAGCGCGCTCAGAGTCGCAGCAGCAGCCGTCGGAGACTCAGTGCACTGTCCCTCGCCGAAGACCGATACAAATTCGCTCGCGAGTGCTTGCAGTTCGTCCAGGTCCGTAGTGTGTGGAGCGCGGAATGAGCTTGACTAGCCTCGCCGTCATTGCATTCGAGCCGACGCGACGCGAGCATGCTCTGGTTGTTGCGCATTCGGTGGTGGTAGCTTCGAAGCGATGGTGGCGAGTTGACGATGGTCCAAGGCGGCATGCAGCCCAGCGTCTACTCGCAGTGCCAGCGATGCAGACGACAGCAGAAGACTGCGGCAGTCACCGAGTTCATGTTGCGCGCATGTGACGCGCACTGAGGCATCATGTGCGGAACCAGACCGAGCGGAGAGCCGCATGGGACAGCATGGAAGAGGCAACGGGCTGGTTAGCGTCTCAACCAGTCCATGCGTGCGCTTCTCGAGCAATGGCGTCGCTCGAAGCAGTGAGCCTCTCAGCGAGGACGAACGGAGTGCATACGAGCGAGCTGCCGCGTGTGGGTACAGTCTGCTATTGTCCACGACGACAACGAGGACACGTCCTTGGACACTACGAGCCGATCTGACTGCAACGCGTCAGGGTCGCAAGCGTCGCCATGTTGACTCACATAGTAACTTGTGCAGGGTCGCCTTGGATGGCCCTGGTCGCTCCCGCAAGTCGCTGCTCTGCTCGCATGGAGAGCGCGCCATTCACTCATTTGCCGCACACTCGCTTCGGATCGACCCCAGTCAGTCTTCGCTCGTCCGTTCGCGCACTCGCCTCGTCATCCTCAAGACTCTTCATTCGCACGATGCAGATCTTTGCGCCGCGTGTGTTCGCAGCCGCACTGCTCGTGCTTGCGAGCGCACCGAGTTCCGTGGACGCACTCAACGAGCGTCTCTACGGCATCAACTACAACCCGTGCAGTGGCCCAGACTGGGCATCTCATCAAATACGCTGCAGGTCGGATGTCACCACCCTCGACGATCAAGCGGTTTAGCGACAGAGTGTGCATCTCCAGTCTTGTGGAGTGCAACCAAGGGTTCCAAGTCGTCACGTACGCCAAGTACATTGGACTCCAGCTCGCGCCCGGGATTGGGACGATGGACCCAAGCGTCTTTGAGTGGGAGTTCAACAAGCTCAACGACCTCGTTGCTGCAGGGTTCGCGGCGAATGGCAACATCTCAGGTCTTCACGTCGGTAGCGATGTAATCCGCCACAAGAAGGTCGCGGCTAGTCAGGCGACGAGTACCTCAATCGCGCGCTACTACTTGCGCAACCGCAACATCCAGATCCCCTGACGATTGTTGAGCCCACCGACACGTACGGGCAGTACCCCGAGCTCGTCGATGCCATGGACTACATCTCGATCAACCAGTTCCCGGTACGGGAAGGCGCCGGCATCTCAGAGGGCACGCCGACGATGCTCGACCGCATCAAGCCACTGCGCGTCATCGCGGCCGAGAAGAGCAAGCAGATCGTGATCGGCGAAACGGGCTGGAGCTCGCAGGGCGTGGACGAGAAGAAGGCGAGCGTGGCGTCGCCAGCGAACCAGGCGCGGTTCTCCAAGGACTTTTACCAACTGACGACGGCCCACGGCTTTGCGTACTACTGGTTCGTCGCGTTCGACTCGCTCTGGCGCGTCCAGAACGGCGACCACGAGATCGAGGGGTACTTTGGCGTCTACACGGAGCAGTACCAGATGAAGTCGAACTTTGCGAGTCGCACAATCGTGTCGCGACACTCGAACGTCGTGCGCAATGTCGGCTCGCAGCTCTTGCCAACGCAGGATGACAAGGCTCTGAGCATGAAGGCGGACGCGAGCAAGTCGGCATGGTTGTGACTCGGCACGCATTCGCCTCGGCACGTACACGTGGCTGTGCCTCGACACGGACCCGGTCGCGGTCAACAAGCTCCAGGTCTACGGCTGCTCGCCAGACAACAAGAACCAGCAGTGGACGCTCAAGACGCCAGATCCAAGTCTGACGCGGACCCCGACGTCGGCGCCGACGCCAGCGTCCGACGGCTCGGTGCGGTTCTTCACGAACGAGTCGCTCTCGACGCACTACGCGCAGCTCGTGCGCAACGGCGGCGAAGTCGGCATTAGCTACGGCGCGAGTGGTGCCCAGACTCCGAGTGGTGGTACAACCCCGGGAACAACCTCGTGCAGTCGAAGAACTCGAACCTGTTCCTCGACGCGCACGAGAGCTGGGACGGCGACCGCGTGCACACGTACGCGTGCATCGATGGCGAGATGAACCAGGCGTGGCGCTACGGCGCGAGCAAGCTCGCGGTCCAACACCTCAAGCACAAGGACTACTGCCTCGCGTTCAGCAACATGAGCGAGGTGCTGCAGCGCAAGAAGTGCAGCGACTCGGACCTCACGCAACGCATCCGCGTCAACAGCACGTAAGCGACTGATCACCCACTCGCACCCCTTGAGGTATACTAGAAGGGATAGCACCTCGAGAAGTAGTGCACTCCGGAGCAGTGTCGCTGGCACTGATGTCAATGGAGAGCTACTGCGATGAATGAAGTGCTGTCAGGTCAGTGTTGATAGTAAATACGAGTGGCTATAG
>JAASFT010000882.1:0-12000 GCA_023333885.1 Globisporangium parvum
CGCTCGCCCTAGCATGGGTAACGACGAAGAGCCGCGGAGGTCAGTGCATGACTCTGGTATCCATATGGTGCCGCTTGTGGTGGTCAGCAGGCGCTTCGCGTGGTCCCACGTCAAGTCGCTGCGGACATGTCGACTTAGCGCTTCGTGCTGGGTCTCACGAATCTCAGCTCTGGTCTGCCACTTGGAGTCTTGCACTTCCGATGGCGCGACTTGATCGATGATCGCCACGCGTTGAGCGGAGACCAGACGTGTCGTGTCGTGCCGTACGGACCGCCCCACCAAGAGACCATGTCCCTCACTCGTTCTCAGCTCCTTGAATGTGCTCAATCTCATAGCGCATGCCCGCGAGTCCCAGCGCCGACCGTTGCAGCTTGTCCGCCTGGTAGTTATGGAAGCTTGGGCTCGCCACATGCGGGTGGAACAGATTCACTAGGTTTCTATAGTCCGTGAACAGCTTGAAGCCTCGCTGCCTGAGCAGCAGGTAGTCAAGCCTCTGGAACGCCTCACCAATCGCGAAAGTATCGTTTTCGATCGTCGATCACTTAGTGGCACCACTGGCGAACACGCGACAGAGAAAAGCAAGCGACTCGTGCTTCGACTCGACTCGTGGCTTCGCCAAATCATCCGGTTCGGGCTGTGTAGCTACGGCGCACTCGAACTTGTCGCTCGCGTCCGTGAACATGCAAATATCCTAGTCGTGGCACACGGGTGTGAACGGATTGATGTGGAGGGGGGTGTCGCTAGCGAGGTCCAGCTCTCCACCTCGTCCGGCGTCCAGGCGAGTTGCGCGCTGGTCAACTTGGACTTCTTGCTTGCAACCCTCATCGCGTTCTCGTGGCGCGCGCGTGCTCGGGGATGCCGTTGAGCATCCAGATCATGGCGCAGAGAAGCCGCTGGAGCTGGGCTGCCGTGGTCGATCGCGGCATGTCGATGAGCCCACGGCGCGCTTCAAGAAATGAGAATTACCGGCTGATCTGACGATGTGACCACCCCACTTGATCGCCGTGACGAAGCACGTTATGGGGTGGAGGTTTACCCCGTAGTTTGTGCACCACTCCATCACATCCTCGAATATGCCGCACACACAGCCACAACGTCGGATCACCAATCGGCAAGCGAAGCGGAGTGAACATGCCGCGGTGGGACATGATAAAACACCTCTTGGGACTTCTCCACGAGAAGCAGGTACCAGCAGCCTTTGCGCCAGTACAAAGAGAAGTTGACGCGCGATCCCTCGTGTAGTTGAGCGACATCTTGAGCCAAGGCTTTGGAAACGGCATCGACTCCGTCCTGGCGTTCACGGAGCGCGTATCGACCGCCATGTGAAGCTCCGACGAGTCCTTTTTCGGGTACACGTAGCGCCGAGCACCAACGACGGCGCGGGTTCCCACACACAAGCATCGCCGAGAAGAGCTCCCTCATGTTCTTCTCGAGGAACAGTCGGCGCAGATGCGGGTAGCGTCTCGCCGAACACTTCACAGTAGTTGCCATGAGAGTACGGGTTCGGTGACGGAGACGCGATTGCGCGTTGCTCAAAACTCGGCATGCTCGGTGTGCCAACGTCTAGCTAGTTGAAGTCGTCGGCGAACTCCGAGATCGAGGTGTGCCAGGGCGACGTTATACTCTATTTGCCGGTCTTGCCCACGATGCGCGCGACGCCTGTGGGAGGCGTCTCATGTGCTCACCACAACTGAGATTGAGTGTTGGCGCTATCGCTCCTGCTGCTACGGTCGCCTGCCGCGCCACCTGGTCTGGCGAGGCGAGCGAGCGCTGTGTACCCAACAGTTCAAAGTGAAGAACATGCATGTGCGGCTGCGCTTGATCCATGCGCCTGGCGGAAGCGGATGTGCGTGTGAGGCAAGAGTGCTCGACAAGATTGTCTGCTGCTTGGAAGGGTCGTCAGGATTCGAATGCAGAGTGCCGCCGTGAGGCATGAGCGATTGTGGCGGCCAGATCAATGACAACTGCTCATCAATTTCACACTCCGGAAATCCCTCGTTGCGTAGGCGCTTCAGACTGCAGGTCAGCTCGATCTTGAGCTGCATTTCTTCACTGCGCGCGATCACCTAATCCTTCCTTGCCTGCGCCTGTAGTAGTTGCACTCTGCTTATCGTCTCCGCCTCTGCACACACAAGCCGTCGCACCTTGAGAGCCTGAGACTCGCGAAAGTGCTGGCTCCTGAGCACCAGCGCTCGCCGTTAATCGCTCTGATCATTGCTGTCTCACTCGTGCTCACGCGTGTATAAGCAGAGCTGAGCTCGCTCCACTCCGACGACGTGTTCGCTATGCTGGATCATCTGCTGCGTATTTATGGATAGCGGGTGCTTGTCGATGTACTGCTGTTGCTCTGTGAGTGTGTTATCTGAACTGCAGGCTCGAGTGTGTCCGCCCATATCACTGTCACCAGCAGCGTCGAGATTGATGAAGTCAATATCTTGGTCCATATTCGTGAGCAGCGGCCGTACCGAGGTCCGGCCCGTTGCACCTCACTCAACATATTATAGTGCGGACAGAGCTTCTTGATGGCGTGGCGCACGGAGCGTTCATAAGTGATGCCGGCGCCAGTGTGGTTGAGGAAGTCTGTGGCGTCCCTGAAGCTCTGCTTCAATTGACCAAAGTTGCTAATGATGTCCTTGGGCTTACGCGGCGTCGCGATACCGGCCTCCCGAACGCGAGTCACGATCCGGCCAGCGAGCCTGGCCTTTGTCGCGCCCTATAACTTGTCCTCACCTCGCCATTTGTCGTAGTTGCTGTGCTGTGTGAGTCAATCCAATAAGACGCTGAGAGAACTAGTGGCGTGGTGGTACCGTCGGTGTTCCTTCTCGAGCGGTGAACGGATGTCGGTCACGGTTGTCGAGCCGGGCTTCAAAGTCGTCGTGCGTCTCGTGGCGGTCTTGGCGTGCGATGGCGGATTGGGAGGGACTAGAGGCAGAGGCATTAGCATCCAATGCTGCTGGTAGACGAGCTGAGCTGGGAGTGGCCAGTGCAAAATTACCCTATGTATATAATAGTAAAGTCACGTGCGGGAGTGAAAATTAAATAGTGTGAAAACCAAGCGTAGTGGGAATCGGCTTGGCTTGAGTATGGTCTTGAGTGATGAAGTAAAGTCGTGATAAAGAAAAACGCGTGCTTCACTATCGGACTTTCAATCCCGCTATTTCTCCACAACAACAAAATCTATTCAATATCTACCATTGGTCGTACAATATTCACTTGCGCAGTAATACAGCACTGCAAGTGGATTGGCTAACAAGTCACAAAACTCGCAAAAACGACTTCTTTAAGAAAAATTGAGAAATTCAGAGTGTTGGTAAAATTGAACGGATCGCCGAAATTTACACGACCACATCGAATAAACTTGAATTTTGTGTAGGTTGGAGCCATCAGTCACTCACTCACACACGAAAATTTCGAAAATGAAAAATTGATTTTTGGACAACATACGAATATTTATTACAATTGTACACATATCGAACTGGGTTAGGTGTAGGGTTTAGGGTTTGTTGCTGTCGAAGGTGAAAACCCCTAATTCTTGTGCGTAATGTCGACCACACAGCTCACATGTATTTCGATACCGGATTACCATCTGCAACTGCCTTGACATTCAAGACTTGGTAACCAGCTTCACGTGGTCATATGACACGACATAGCACGTGCGTCGCTGTCACGGACTCTCGTCTGGCAGCACTGGCACGAGCCGATGGTTCTTCTCGAGCGCAAACACGCTCTTCGCGTCCAAGAACGTGTCAATGTACTTTTGCACGAGCCCGCGGTGCGCAGTGAGCAAGTAGTCTTTCTGCGCTCGCACGACGCGCGTCAAGCGGCCGCTTGCGTCTTCGACGCACACGATCACTGTGTTGTCTGGCACGCGCTCGAGTGGCTGCACGACGACGCCGCTGCCAATGAGGCAGTTGTTTCCGATCACCGAGCCCTCGAGCGCGGTCGCTTTCGGCTCGAACCAGTTGCCATTCCCGACAAAGCTCGCGCGCACGACGCTCCCAGACTCAAAGAGGTTGTCGCTCCCGACCACCATCATCGCGTCGCTCTCTTCGCCGCTCGCGCTCTCGCTATTGGTGGCAGTTGGGCTCTCGAGCACGACGCGGTCCTCGAGGATGTTGCGATCGCCGAGCACAATTGGCGCAGCGAGCGCGCGGATCTCGCACTTTGGGTGCACGACGCACTGCCGGCCAACTGCGACCGTGCCGTACAGCCGCGCTTCTTCGCACACTGCAGACGTCGCGGCGACCTTGACGTTCTGCCGCAGCACGACGGCGATCGACGCCATCTCTCGTCTGCTTTGATCTGCTGCTGCTGTTGCTGCTGCGTTTTCAAGTGTGCGACTGGACGTGCACCTAGCAGATATTCGACGCGCAACTAGCAATTCGAACACTCTGAGCCACAGATTGATTGAGTGTCAAGAGTGGCAAGAGTGGCAAGCAAGAGCATGCGGCGCAGCGCGAGGCTGATCGACGGCAAGTCGGTCGCTGCAGCGCTCCGCGTCGCGATCAAGCGCGACGTGCAGCAGCTTACAGCGGAGCATGGCCGTGTACGTATCGTTGCATGCGCTTGCTTTTGTGCGCTTGGGAGGTTACGCAGAGCAGCGCATCAGGACTGATGTGTCTGTGCATGCATTCGCTTGTGTGCGCACACGCGCCTTGCAGCCGCCAGCGCTCGGACTGATCATGGTGGGCGACCGCAAAGACTCGGCGCTGTACGTCAAGAACAAGCACACTGCGTGCCGAAAAGCTGGCATCCGCTCAGTCAACTACCTCTTTCAAGACGACGTGAGCCAGGTGCGCGCACTGTATCAATGGCGACACTGCGTCTTGCAACGACGACGACGACGACGGCATCGCACAGCTGGGTCTAACTCGCCCATCACTGATCGCGACGCACCCGCTGTAGGACACGATCTTGAGCCAAGTCAATGAGCTCAACAGCGACCCAACGATCGACGGCATCCTCGTCCAGGTACGCCATCCGACTGAATGTGTCCGCTCTCTCTAGCCACAGTGCTTGGCTCATGCGTCTGCCTCGCTCGCTCGCTCGCACGTGCAGCTTCCACTACCCGAGTCACTCGATCCGCGCGCGATCATCGATGCGATCCAGCCGACGAAAGACGTCGACGGGCTCCATCCGTTCAACGCCGGCGAGCTCGCTATGCGGAATCGGTACCCGTACCTCGTACCGTGCACGGCAAAGGGCATCATTGAGCTCCTCGACGCGCAGGACGTGCCTTTGGAAGGCCAAACGGCAGTGGTGATTGGCCGGAGCAACCTCGTGGGGAGTCCCATTGGCTTGCTGCTGCAGAAGCGCAATGCAACAGTGATCCAGTGCCACTCCAAGTCTGTCGACTTGCCGCGGTACGTCCAGCAAGCCGACGTCGTGATCGCTGCGTGCGGCCAGCCGTACCTCGTGCGCGGCTCGTGGCTCAAGCCTGGCGCAGTCGTGATCGATGTTGGGATCAACTTTGTCCGAGAGAGAGCGAGTGCGAGTGATAGCGGCAGTGGCCCAGTGTACCACGGCGAACCAAACGCAGACGGCTACAAGATCGTCGGCGACGTGCACTTTACCGAAGCGCTCGACGTTGCTGCAGCGGTGACGCCAGTGCCTGGTGGCGTCGGTCCCATGACAATCGCAATGCTGCTGCACAACGTCGTCGCTGCATTCAAGCGCCAAGTCCAGCACGACACCACTGGTACGAACAGTACGAGCTGTCCGTAGCTCGTGGACACTTTTGAATCGCAGCTGTAACGAGTACGAGTTGTTACGGGTCGTCATATGTCGTAACCCCGTTACTTCTTTTGCCGTGCCCGTGGCAGTAGCATCTCGTTGATGAACTGCTCAATGCGCTTGTAGAGCGGGACGTACGGATTGCAGATGACGTACTCTGTGAGCGCTGCGATCGCCTCCATGAAGTCCCCAAAGTCGGCGCGCAAGTCGTCTTCGCTCCCAGGCTCGACGTCGTGCTGGAGGTTCACGAGCACTTGCTTGAGCGTATGCTCCGTGATGAAGCTCCCAATGAGCTTGCAGTCTTTCGCGAACACGACCAAGTCCCGCAGTCCGAGCGTCGACTGCTGCTCGCGCAAGACGTGCATCGACGTGTAGTACCGAAAGACGCGCTGGAGCGCGAGCTTGTGCTTTTGAAACACGGCCCGGACCTTTGGTGACGCGACGTCAGCGCGGAAGATCTCGGATTGCGACCGCAGCGCGTTTGGCAAGATCATCTGCTCCATGAGCTCGTGGAAGCGGTCGTCGAGACTCGCGTCGGCAAACTTGACTGCTGCGATGCGGATGAGCGCGTCGACAAACTCGCGTCCGACCATCTCGCGCGCATCGCTGTCGCTGTCGCTGTCACTGCTACGGATGGTGGTCAACGGATCTTTCGCTGGCTCGAGAAGACTCAGTGGCGAGTGAAGCATCGTTGCGCGGTAGATGCCTTCGACAGCGTGCGGCGTGAGGCTCTTGTCGCAGATCGTACAGTCCTAGTGTGTGCGAGAGCGATGGAGTGTGAGAGGATCTGCGCGAGAGAGGTAGCGCAGTGGCAGGTGCGCACCTTGACAAACTTGTTGAACTCGGCGAGACTCATACTCGCGATGCTGCCAGCGCCGCCGCTCGCGCTGCTCGTGCACAAGTGAACCAAACGAAGGAGCAGCCATCACGTGAGCAGAAGCGACTCAACTCACGATTCGGACGACAGCAAGGGCCCAGAAGTCGCAGTAAGCACTCCACCTGTAGTGCTTGAAGATGTCGTGGATGTCTTTGCTGTAGACTGTGAGGACGCCGCGAAGCGCATCGGTGCACTGCTGCACGTCGCGCTCGGGGACAACTGGCGCCATTGCGATCCCAGCTGTGCTGCCGCGTCGCGCGCGGTTCTGGAGCTGGAAACGGATCGCACTGTCAGCAACGAGGAGCTCGCGCACAGTCCCGAGGTCGACGTGCGTGAAGTCCTTGATGCGCTCTTGCCAGCGTTCGTCAACGATCCCGAGCGACGCGACTTGGTTCGTCGACCGCGCGTAGAGACACTTCCACGTGAGTCCGAGGATCTTGTGCGCGATGTGCGAGAGCACGCTCGACGTCTCGTTCGACGCGATCGCGATCACTGCGAGCTCGCTATTGAGCTGCCGAAAGAGCGTCTCGCACGTCCGCATCTCTTTCATCAAGTGCACGACCATGAGCGTGTCGTAGTTGTCGTTCATGCGCTTCACTTCGAGCAGCAACCCGCGCACGCGCTTCCACGACGTGATGATGTTGAGGAACGCGCCGCGCTGGCGCTCGAGGTTGATCCGCCGAATCGAGCCGCTGCAGTGAGTAGCACACAGTTCGCAGTTCAGCAAGCCAAGCCGTGAGTGCTTGAGTGGTGCGGTGCGTTGTGTAGCCCACGCACTGCTGTCGAGCATAACTGCGCTCACGCCACATCACAAGTAGTGCATGGAAACGTAGAGACGCACACAGAGGAGCCAAAGAGCATGGCGACGAACGAGACGTTCTCTGTGACGCTCGCGGCGTGAATGCTGTCGCTCGTGACGACCTGCGGCAGCTCGGGCTGGATGCGGCTGTGGAACGTCTCAACGTTGCGCAAGCGCTGGTCCGTGTCGATTTCGCGCACCATCTGCGAGCAGCAACGTCGCGGCCATCATCGTCATAATGAAATACAAACTCAATCGAGACTGCTCGATCATGGTGCACAGCAGCATGGACAGACAAGAGCGCGAGTACCGTCATGTCAAACCACGTGGGGAAGAGCCGATGAAGGAGGAACGAGTAGCGCCGACCGTCTGCGAGGTCCGTCGTGAAGTTCTTGATCGTGCGGTCGCTCGCTTTCTCGATCGTCGACGACATCTGGAGGTTCATGCGGAACCAGTGGAGCAAGAACGCGTCGATCGGCATGTGTGCGAGGTCTTTGATGCGCACGATGCGCGCACTCGTTGACGAGCCGTTGGCAGTGCCACTGCGAGCGCTCGACGCCATGGCAGCGCTGCTGCTAGTAGTGCCATCACCTGCCGTTCGGTGCGAGTGCTGCTCGCTTGGTGACACAAGACTGCTTCGACTCGCCTCTGACTTGACTTTCACGAGGTTCTCTGCTTGGATCTGCAGCAGCATGCGCGTCGTTGAGACCACCAGCGCCAGCAAGATGCATCAGTGCATACACAAACACGAGGTATCTAACGCAGCGTCTCGCTCGCGCACGCGAGGACGCACCATCTCGGTGAGGTTCTGCAAGACGCTGCCGTCGAGCTGGTACTCGAGCGAGTCCATGACGTCTTTCGACATCTGGATCGCACACGACTCGACCACGCGCGCCATGCCGAACATCGTCTCCAAGAGCATGCGGTTCGTCCGGTCCATGCGCTCGTCCTCTTGCGCCATGAGCGTGTCGATGCGCTCAAACTGCACGTCGTGGCGCCGCCCCGCAGTGGTGTTCGCGCCGCGCGCACCAGTTGCAAAGTCGCTCGATGTGATGCTTCCGTCTGCGTAGCCTGCGAGCGACGACTCGAGCTGCTCAATGCGGTGCATGAGCTGCGCGTTCGAGTCCGTGAGGCTGTCGATGATCTTGGTCATGGACGTGACTTTCGACTCGGCTTCAGCAATGAGCACGTCCTTGCGGCTGAGCGACGCGGCTGTGATCGAAAGCATCGTCTGGTACTCGACGCTCTCGCGCTGCATTATCAAGAGAGAACATGAGTGTGTGAGCTACCATCTGCCTCGATGTTCTCGATGTTCTCGTGACGATACGACGAGACTTGGTGCGACGCACCTGGTACGCTCGCCGAAGCGACTCGATGCGCCAGGCGCGGAAGATCGAGCTGAGGTTCATCCGGCGCACGGATCGGAACACGCGGCACTTGAGCTGCGAGCATGCACCACCAGAGCCACGTGCGCACAGGCACACAAGTGTGCATCCAGGAAGGCAAGCATGAGGCACTACTGTCGAGCCGCATTGTTCAGCAGCGACCGCGACAAGACCGCACCGATCGGATCTCTTTGTCAGTTGCAATCGCTCTCGTCCACGCACGGAATAGCAGTCGCAGTGTACTCTTGTCGCTCTGCGCGCGCGTGCGCTGGAGCAAGAGCTCAACTTTGTTTGGGAGCTGCTCGCGCACAGTGAGCGACCGATCGCGGTTCTGCACCGTCTCGAGCAAGAACGCGTTGTGCTTCTTCAAGCGCTTGAACTCCTGCCGCGCAGTGCACGCCATTGGTGAGCAGGAGCGCACAACATACATCGCGATCAAGTGCAGGACGTACTGTGAAGTACGGGACGCGCTGGTCGTAGCTATTCGCGCCATTGCTGTTCGACGCAGTCGCAGCGGCAGCCGGTCCAAGTGGCAGGAAGATCGCAGTTGCGAGCTCGCTGAGGATGCGTCGGAGGAACGCAGCGCTGTGCCCGAGACCGCCACCGCTGCTACTACTGCTCTGTGCAGTCGAGTCGCGTCCGGTACTTCCGACATGGTCGTTCCCATTTGGATGGACTGCGCTCGGACTGCTACACGAGCTGCTGCTGCTATTGCTCGCTGCGATTGCTGCCATGGACGCCACGCGATCGATGTACTTGTCCAGGAGCTGGCAGCAGACAGTCACGAAGAACCGGTTCGGTGCCTCGAGCCACGACGCCATGCGCTTCGCTTCGTTGAGCTTCATCTCACAGAAGAGCGAGATCGACGCGAACGCGTGCTCGCCGGCGTCGACCGACCACTTGCTCAGCATGAGCTTTGCGAGCTCGCCGCTGTCGTCTGTGAGGTCGAGACTCGGGTGCAAGATCTGGAACGCGTCGCCGTTGTCGCTGTGACCAATCGCACTATTGCTGCTGCTGTGAGATGCGTTGGCTGTAGCAGAGCGCTGGTTGTAGTGGTGAGAGCTATGACGCATCGTCGCCGTCGGTGAGCCTGCAGTGTCTGCTGTGCTCGTCTCTTTGAGCTGTCGCTGGAGCATAGGCGGGAGCTTTGGCGACTCGAGGTGCTCGACTGTCGCAGTCGAAACCCGCAGTGGCACAACAACTGCAGCTGCGCGGTCAGTGGAAGGCGGTGCTGAAGTTCGAGGCGGCGTTGGATGTGCAAACCGCGGGCTCGACTGATGAGGCGACGATGCTGGGAGCACTGGCTTGGGTTTGAGCAGCGGGTAGCGCGCAGCAGGAACATTGCTACTGCTATTGCTGCCACCTCTGCTGTGGTACGATGACGGACTCCGCTCTGTGAGGCAGCCGCTGCGATGGAGCTGTGAGTTGGCAGCAGAGCCAGTCGTGTGCTGCTGCTGCTGCAGTTGTTGCTCTTCGACTCGTGACGACGATGCGCTGCTGCTGCTGCTGCTGTTGCTGAAGAGCAGATGGAGCTTCGGGACCACTGACGCGCGCGCTGGTGACGGCTCCATTGCAAGCAAGTAAGCAAGCGCTCTCTCTCACACACACACACAGCTGAACCAAGCGAGCGCGTCGAGACGTTCGTCTCTCGATCACGACACGCAAGTTGAGCTGGTCGAAGCGACACGAGAGCGAACGACTGAAACGGCGCTGTGGTGTACTCAAGTCGACATTTTCTTACAAACAGCACCATACATGTCCATTTCGCTACTGACACACACACGTCACATACTCCGTCGCTCACTACCTCGCAGCAGGAGCATCGTCTCCGATCGCAACGACGTGCTCGTGCGTCGAGGCGTCTGAACCATCGCCCACACTGCCTTGGGACCCATTCAACTCTCGTCTGCCCGCCTCCGCAACACATTCACGCTCGCTGCTGCGCTCATCGTGCTGGGACGTCTCCACAGCAGCGCCGATTGGTGCCTCCACTGGACCCGCTGGCCCTTGTAGCCCTGCGTCCTGGAGCAACAGGTAGCACGTCTTGAGCTCAACCTCGCCAACGTCGAGCTTATGCTGCGCGCAGTGGTCGCGCCACTCCGAGAGCGTGAGGTCGCGCGTTGTGTCGCGTGCGCGCTCGCGGCGGCGCTGCTCGCGCAAGCGATGGCGGTTGTACAGCATGTGCTGCACGCCTGTGCGCGGCTCGTTGCACTTGCGCTGGAGCCAGAGCAGCAGTGGGAGCGCGGCTGCAACGCCGAGGAAGCCGAGCCACACCTGCTCAATTGGCGGCTCGGCGTCATTGCACGACGTGCGCGCCGACTCGGCCATGGCGCAGAGCGACGGACAGAGACAGCGACCGTCTTCGCCCGGACACATGGGCTTCGACGCTGTCACACTGCAGCGTGCGCACGCCGTGTCGTTCGCAGCGCAGTACTTGACGTCTGTGACGACGCCGTTTGCGTCTGTTGCGCTCTCGCAGCGCGCTTGGAAGAGATCAAACATGCAGCCCTAGCAAACGACGCAATGCGCACAGGCGTGTGAGGAACTGGGCAGAGAACACCATCGCCGTAAGAGCGACGTACGTTTGTGTTGATGCATCGCGAGCAGATCGCTTGGACGTTGCACGCGTTGCCGATGCGGTTGATCGTTGCACACTGCGCTCGAGACGCTGTCGATGTTGGCGTTGGCGTCTGCGCGTTCACTGCAGTCGCATGGATCGCAACCAGCAGCAGGAGCAGGAGCAAGAGCAAGAGTCGTTGCATTGCGCACTCGACGGGCGGCTGTTTAGCGAGTGTGTCGATGTGTGCGGAAGCGCTGCTCATCCTTGCGCTCGTTCTTCTTCCAGCAACCAATCCAACAGGCGCATCTCCATAGTGAAGAAACGAATATCCAGGACGAAGCGCCGCTCGACAACAAGCAAACCAAAGCAACTCTGTGACAAAGGTTGCGACGCAAGGCAAGGCAAGGCAAAGCAAAGCAAGTCCGCGACGCAAGTGGTCAATCGGTTGTTAAATAGTGCGAACATGCTTCGTGTCTTCGCATGCTCTCTAGACGCGCTTTCTCTGTGAGAAGGCTGTTGCTCTACGCTCGTGCGCGAGCTCTACTGGTTCTATGCCGCGTCGCTGGCGTCGCGACGTGCACTGCTGCTACTGCTGCTGTCGTCGCTCGAGTTGTCCGAGCTGCTGCTGCTGCGCTCGAGGACGTAC
>JAASFT010000883.1:0-11992 GCA_023333885.1 Globisporangium parvum
GACTCGCGACTGTGCTCGACTCGGACCGCATCATGGTGCTGCGCGACGGCCAGGTGGTCGAGTTCGACTCGCCGCGGAACCTCGTGAAGGACCCGACTGGCGTGTTCTACGAGCTCGCGAAGGAGGGCGGCTACCTCGACCGTTTGCTGTAGAGAGACAGTCTGTGGCACGGTTGGAAGGTGGGAGCTGCGCAGTCTGTAGAATGTCGAGTTGGTGCCTTTGCTTGTATGACTATCAGCCGTTCGGTTGATGTGAAAGCGCGAGAGCGTTGCGTGAAGCTGCACAACGATAGTTGGCCTAGTGTTTCGTGATCTCATGTCTGCTGCCTGCTCCTACGGTCTCTTCTCTCCGACTCCCGACACCAGCCGTCGATCATTGCGTCAATGCCGCTTGAGCGAGCGTTGAGGAGAGAGTGTCTGCGAGCTTGTCTCGAGGTACGAGTGCGAATCTGCTCGAGGAACGCAGCGTTTGGTAGAGGTAGGTGGATGGCACTCGACTTTGATGTCAAGGTCGCGCGTCTACGACATCCGCACCACCTCGAGTGGCAAACAGATAGATGCTACGAGACGGAGGCTCACATGACGTGCTAGTGCGTCTGCTTCTTGCCGCCGTCGTCTCCGTAGTTGCCACCATCGAGGCTGTAGTAGTCACCCTTGTAGTTGTTGTAGTCGCTCAAGCCCCCGTAGCCGTAGTAGCCGCTGCTGAAGTAGTTGTCGTCGTAAGTGCCGTACGCGTATACCATGAGCACGATCGACGGCGCGAGGAGCACGAGCACCGCAGCAGTCTTGCGGAAGAGCATGGCTGGCTGCGCGGGCGACAGACGGAAGTGGACGAGAGAGAGCCTGCGGTGGCTCGGACGCAGCGAAGTCGCAAAGTGAGCGATCGAGTGCGTGAGGTGGCAATCGCCCTAGCGTCGACCTGCTCGCTATTGCCACTGCACATGCTACTGTCGCTTGGCAGCAACGATCGTTCGTTGGCAAGAGAACGCACGCGCTCGCGCCGTTGGCGACTGCTACCAACGAGTCCATCTCTCACGCGCAATGACCCGCACTGACATGCTTGTGCGACGAGAGCGCGTCGTTGGCTGTCAACAGAGTTGTGTGAGATCAAGAGCGAGCTCATACGTGAACTCGAGAGAGCGAGAGACTCCACAGCTCCGCATCGAGTCCAGGCCCAGAGCAACACAAGGCATGTGTGTGTGCAACCGACCAACGTCTCCATTCCATCCGCGTCGGCCCTACCCATCGACTCACGCGCAGGCGCCAGCGCCTCGAATCACGCACTGGTACGCGGCCTCTCTGCGCTCTCGGTCGTTCTGCGCCAGCGTCTCCACGCAATGCATCCATACGCGTCCTAGAACGCTGGCGATGACACGTACGGCGCGAGGGCGTCATGCCACGTCGGGTTGGCCTGGAGGCGTCCGAGGAAGATGCTCGCGCCGATCTGCTTCGCGAGGCTCGCGACGCAGTCTTTCGCTGCGAAGCGCGCGAGGCGGTGCGAGCCCTGGAGCGTGAACACGAGCGGGTCGAAGAAGAGCTCGACGTGGCGCTTGAACTCGCGCTTCCCGAGCGCCTCGCACATGTGCGGCACTTGCTTCCAGACCGTCTCCTGCAGCACGCCGGTCTGCGGAAAGTGGCGCAGGATCGCAACGTCAGCGACGCGCGCGAGGTACGCGACCGCGACGTCTGGCGCGACGGTGCAGAGCTCGCGCACGAGGTAGATCGCGCCGTCCGTGCTCTCCCACGGCTCCTGGCTCCGGTGCTCGTGGCGCTCATTCGTCTTGAAGTCAAACGCACAGCACGAGATCGCCTTCTGGCTGCGGTGCTTCTTCTCCGACTGCACGAGCGCGTCGTACTCTTGCTGCGACATCGCCGGCTGCGTCTTCGCGAGCTCAATGTACGACGTGAGCACGGGCGCGATGCGGTCGAGCGCCTCTTGACCGTACGCGCGCACAGCGTTGCCGAGGGCGATCGCAGCGTCTTCGCGCACGGACCAGATCTCGTCCGAGAGGTGGTCGACCCAGAGGTGGTAGAGCTCGTCGAGGAACGGGCGGCACTCGGTCGGGAACCCGAGCACCATCTGCGCCGCCGCCAAGCACGCCGCGTCACGCACTTGCCACGAGCTGTCGTACAAACTGATCACGAGCGCCTGCACGAGCGTCTGGACGTGCGGCCGGATCGCGTCCGCGTCGACCTTTGTCCCAAGCTCGCCGATGCACTGGCACGCGGCTTCGCGCACCGAGTGGTTCGTCATCTCGACGTAGTACGCGACGATCTCGCTCGCGTACTTGGCGACGACGTCGCGTCCGCGCGTGCCCATGAGCAAGCGCCACGTCTCCTGCGAGTGCTTCGACACGCGCTCGGCGACGTAGTACCGATTGAGACACAGGCGCGGCACGAGCGTCGGGAGGTACAGCGCACGCGTGTCTGGCTGGAGCGTCACGAGGAACGCGCGCGTGGCGATCGACGCTGCGTACCGCACTTGGCTCCAGTTGTCCTGCATGCCGCGCGTGATGCACTTGCAGAGCGTCTCGGCGATGCGCGCGTGTGCGTCCAAGAAGCCAACGGGCGCGGCTTCACACAGGACTGTGATCGTGTCGAGCCCAACGACGCGCACGTGGCGGTTGATGTGGAAGCAGCTCTTGGTCGTCACGAGCTCGAGGAGCTCCGGCGTCAAGTACACAAACGCATCGGCTGTCGCCCCTGGCGTCGCGGCCAAGAACGCCGCGCCGCTGCCTTTGACAATGAACTTGAGCGCGCAGAGCGAGCTCTCGAGCGCCTTCCAGCCGCTCACGTCGTCGAGGCGATAGGGTGTCGACGGCGTGCGCGGCGTCGACTCGGGCGACTGCGGCGGCGTCTCCATGCCGTTCACGCTCACGTTGTCGTCAAAGTCCTCAAAGCCACTCTCTTCAAAGTCCGGCGACCGGCTCATGCTACACTCGACGGACTCGAGGAGCTGCGGCATGAACGTCGCCGTGACCCACGCGAGGTCCCACTTGGCGAGCACGCCGAGGAGCTTCGCGACCGCCAAGCGCACGCGCGGCTCGTAGTGCTCCACGCCCTGGCGCGCGCTCGCAGCGACGACATCTTTCAAGAAGCTCTCGGTGAACGGCACGACAGTGTCCGAGACGGCGGCGCTCGGCGACAGCTCGCCGACAAAGACCTTTTCAATGTGCGCTTCGCTCGTGTCCGTTAAGTGCAGATGCGCTGCGAGCACGTCGCGCACGACGACGCAGGCGACTGCGAGCGGCTCCCACCGCTCTTTGCCGTACAGGAACAGCGTCGCGAGCTTTTGCTCGAGCAGTTCGCGGCGTTGCTCGGGCGACAGCGCGGCGCTGTCGTCGCTGTCACCCGCATCTGGCGATGGCGACTGCTGTGGCTGCTTGCCAAAGAGCAGCGCCGCGATCGCCGCGCTGAGGTCGACTGCTGCCTGTGGCACTTTGCTGCGGTGCTTGAGCGTGCGCAGTGCGCTCTCGCCACTCGAGAGCTCCATCGCTCGGTTGCTCACTCGCTCTCGCGTTGCTTCTGCGTGCGATCTTAGCGAATGCAGACTCTGTGGCCGCAGTTGACTTGATCTGAGTATAGCGACTGGTTCACTCTAGTAGCACTCAGACTCAGACAGCTCAGATATACTCAGACCACATGCAATCTAGAACCTGCGACCTCCATGGCAACACGACCATGAGCTCGATGCGTCAACCGAGCGCACGCGCGTCACACGTGATGCGACTGGCGCTGGCTCGACCAGAGCTGATGAGCGGCAGCTTGGCCGCGACGCCGCTCGGTGACTGTCCGGCCGCTTTCGGCTTGTGTCTGCCGACAATGGCCACAGGCGACACGAGCGCGAGCACCGCTGCAGATGGCGCATGGCCGTTCGTGCTGCACGCATATTGCGACTGCTGCTCTCTGTAGACGGCAAGCGGCGAGTGAATGAGCACGGGCGACACGAGTGCGTCGGTGCTCTGCCGTGCTTGCTTCAAAAACGCGTTCGGCGACAGTGCGAGCTTGGCCGGACGCTTGCCTCGTCCAGTCGCTTTGCTCGACAGAACGCTCTTCAGCGGCGAGCGCACGCGGCGTGTAGCGCTTTGGGTCAGTGCCGCTGGTGAGTCGAGCGCAAAGCGCTTGCGCGCGAGGAAGAGCCGCAGCTCGGGCTCAGCTGCGGACGACTGGCGGCGCTCGTCCATTGCTTGCTGGAGCGTCTCGAGGTGGTCGCTATGGATCAGATTCCCGCGCAAGTCGACGCACGCGAGCGCTGGGATCGCGTCGTTCCGGACGTTGTTGTTGCTGAGCACGAGCGTCTCGAGCGTGTGGTTCGAGTGTGTGAGACACGTGAACAGCGCCGTGGCGCCGACGCTGCCGACGCAGTTGTCGGCGAGGCTCAAGTACGCGAGGCTCTCGTTGTGCACCAGACCGCGCGCTGCGATGGCCGCGCTGCCGCTGTCGCCAATGAGGTTGCCACTCAGGTCGAGATGCGTCAGCGTAGTGTTGAGCGCGAGTGCAGCGCCAAGGCGCGCGGCGTTTGCATCTGAGAAGCGCATACGCACGAGCGCGAGCGTCGCCAAGCGGCCGTAGCGCGCAAAGAAGAAGTCGCCGAGGAACGCAGCGACGCACGCGCCGTCGGCTGGTGCCTGCGCGAGTGCGTTGTCCTCCAGATACAGCTCCTCGAGCACAAAGTTGGCTGTGCGCAGCGCGAGCGAAAGCAGCTGCATCGGTCGTTGCTGCTGCTCTTGTGCGACAGTGTCGCTGCGCACTTGTGCGCGAGGCATGCGCTGCAGTGGGCTGAGCTGGGGCACTGGCGCCTCAGCAAGCTGCTCGCACTCGCCATCATCGTCGCCTCCGCCCTCCTCGTCTTGCTCGGGTGCAAGCGAGCGGCGGTGCTGGCGTTCCTTGGGTCCATGGATTGAGTCCTTGTTCTCCCCAGCGTCGAGGTCAGTGGAGATGCTGCCGAGGGCCAAGACGCGGAGCGATCGACTGCTCTTGAGCGCGCTCAGGAGCGACGCAATGCGACCGTCGCACAAGTTGCCACTTGGGACCACGAGACACCGCAGCACGGCACTGTGCTCGACTGCCGACACGGCCGATTGGAGTGAGAACGGAGGTGCAGCAGCGCTCTTGGCGTCACCGGCATGAGCTGGCACTGGCGAGCACAGGTTCAAGACCACCGCGGCGTTGTCAAAGAGTGCGCGCTTCTCGCTCACGGACTGCACGCGCTGCAGTGTCACGCACGACTCGAGTCCTTGCCTGCGGTTCGTCTCGCACCGCTCGATGAGCGCCGCGATGGGACTCGGCGACGGCGGCGCAAGAACGCGTCGGATCTTGGAGAGCGAGCGGTGAATGCGCTTGCCTCGGTACAGCGCTTGGATCTTGCGCGCCGCGAGGTCGAGGTCTGATGTGTCTGGCGTTGGCTCCTGCTCTTGCTGGCGCTCGTGACCGCGCTTGAGCTGCTGTACGAGGACTTTCGCAGAGTCGCCTGCTGCGTGTGCGCCAAGGTCGCGACGAGCAAGCCACCGGCGCCACGCTCGCTGGATCGTCGTTGCGCTGGCGTCTCGACGCTGGAGCTGCTGCCGTTCTGCGTTGAGCGAGGCTCGGAAGAGTGCCGACGGGAGTGTGGAGGCACTGTCAGAACTGTGCCAGCGACGGCGATAGAGCTGCTGCAAGTTCCACGCGACGCGCGCTTTTGCCTGTGCGACTCGGCGCTGAGCGCGAGAGAACAGCTCGCTCGGCGACAGCGTCACGCTTTCCTCATGAGCGCAGCAGTAGCGACGGAGGAAGCGCTGGAGGCACTGTGCGGCAGCATGTTCGCGGCGCACAGTGCTCCGATGTGCATTGCGTCGGACGCGAAAGCCGCGGCGCACACGCTCGCCGCGGAAGCAGCGCTGGAGAACCATGGGCACGCACGTCCAGACACTGTTGGCTCTCTCTGTCGTACACGTTCGCGAGTCCGCAGCGCAGTGACTGGCGCTATGCAGTAGCTGGTACCTGGATCAGCAGCGCAGCGTGGTCCTCTCGCTCAAACTGCGTCTCGAACGGATCTGGGACCAACTGCGCGAGCTGCTGACGGACGTGGCGGTTGTATCGGTACTTGCGCGTCTGTTGCTTGCTCGTCTGTCACGACGAGATGGCCGCGTTGTGGCAGCAGTGAGTAGCTGGACGCCCTTAACCGATCACAGCCAGACCGAGAGCGCGCACACACAGTGCGACGTACGAGCTGCTGGATGAACTTGGCGCGCTGCTCAGCGAGCGACCAGCGAATGCGCGCGTAGTACAAGAAGCGGCGCGCCGTCGCTTGGATGCGCCGCGCGGACAGGTCCTGTGCGAGGAACAGCGGCGCGTACTTGGTGCGCAAGCCGCTGATGCGCGCGACGTTGCGGCGATGGAGCGGGTGGTACGGGTTCTCTCGGTACTTGCGCTCGAGTGCTGCGAGTGCGTGCTGGCGCTGACCTAGTGCAGCGTTGCGTCCCCAGATGCCGCGAATGACGCGAGCGATCTGGGTCTGACTTGCGTCCTCAAGGTCGAGGCGGTACCTGGCAACCAGCAGACGCGAGGCGGGCACAAGCGTGAACTAGTGCTGCTGTTGAGACTACCAATGCACGCAGACGTACTTCCACTTGGCGGGGAACCACGCCGCGAGACTCGCGCGCGCTTCTGCGTGGTACACGTTCATCTCAAAGACCGCCTCCATCGACCGGATCGCTCGCTCCATTTGGTTGCACTGGTAGAAGTTCCGACCGAGCGCGAGGTAGAGCGCGAGCTTGCATTGTCGCTGCTCGGGAGTCTCGACGCTCGAGTCGCTCGCCGCTCGCGCGAGTGGCGCGTCCAGCAGATCGAGTGCTCGTGACAGCGCATCTGCTGCAGCGATCGGCTCGCTCTGGTCGTGAAAGTGTCCAGCGAGCGCAATGTACGAGGCCGACTGCGCTCTCCAGGCGCTCCAGGTCAGCGTCCTCGCTGCTGTCTGCGGTACGAGATGCCGAGCACTTGCGACGCGAAAGAGCTCGTCGAACGAGTGGTCGGAGCTCTGCTGTGCTGCTTTGGCTGCTGCATCGCCGCCTCCAGCGGACGTCGTGGACACTGCGAGCAACTCGTTCAACCGCGCGTGCATGTACAGCACGCAGACGTACTTGTCGCCCTGTCCACACACATCCATAGCCACAGCAGCAGCCGTACACAACGAGGCACTGAACGTCAGGCTCACGAGGCTACTGCTTCAGCGACTCCAGGACGCTCTCGACGCTCTTGATCACTCACGTCTGTGATCTGGCGGTCGAGGAGCATCACCTTCGTGTATCCAATGCACTTGAGCAGCATCGCTTCCTTCTCGATCGCCTCGGTCGCAGACACAGCGCTCGGGGGCGGACTCGAGAAGAGCTGGTAGCGCTGCAGCAGCACGAAGCGAAGCGTGACTTGCTGCACGAGCTGGAAGCGCGGGAATGTCTGGAGGATCGACGCACAGACGCTGAGTGTGCCGGTGAAGAGCCCGAGCGCCTCGAGCACGCGCGCGTACTCGAAGAGCGCAAACGGATTGCACGTGATCTCGAGGCGGTTCATCGCTTGCTCGTACGCGGCTTTGGCGTCCCAGAGCGCGTCCCAATCGCCTTGTGCTTCCCACACGCAAACGTGGCTCTGCGCAAGACGGCGCCAGCACGTGCTCGACGTCGCACCAAGCGTGATCGCGAGCGCCAAGTGCTTCGCGGCGCGCGCGTACTCCCGTTGCTCAAAGAGCAAGTAGACGAAGCGCTCCTGCCGCCACTTGCGCTTCGGGTCTTTCGCCAAGATCTCTTCGTGTCGCGTGAACACGACTCGGCGGAACGCATCGCGCCACCGAGTCGCTGCTTTGGATCGAGGTGGGGGCTGCTGCTGATTCGTTGGTGCTGATGCTGGTAGCGTCGATGCAACTGACAGAGGCGCGACTCGTGCCGGTGTTGAACCAGATAGCAGAGCGGTAGCACTGACCAGCGAGGGCTGGACACTGCTAGAGATGCCGTGTGCCTCATCTTCGCGAGCGGCAGAGCGTGGATCATTGACATCACTTTGCACGTGATGCCGCCGTGAAGGCTTTGATGGTGATGACGCCGCAGATGGCGACTGTGCGCACATGACAGGACGGTAAGCAGACCTGAGTGTCCCTGCGACATAGCGATCTTGCGCGTGCGGGTGCGGATCGCCGTTGCCGCCGAATGTCGGCGTGAACGTCGACGGTCTGTCGCCGCCATGCTCGTGACGGTCTTGCGAAGGCTCGTAGCCTCGGCGATGAGGACTCGGGTCGAGCCCTTGCTCGATCTCGCGCTTGATTCGATTGCGCCGGAGAATGCGCGCGCGCAGTCGTCTGCGCCGCCACTCTTCCTCCGGGTCCAGCAGCCGCAGCCGCGTGCGCACGAGCATGGCAGTGCACACGACGTTGCCGATGTGATGTGGTGCCGCTAGTTGCAGCGGAGTACTCAGCTAAACTTGAGAGGTCGTTGTGCGCCAACCGCCAGCGCCGCGAGGACCTTGACCACTCGACGGCGGATCACGCGACTCCACGGCGCCGACGCACTCGCTCGCCTCGGACTGTCGCCGTCATCGATTGCGCCTGTGCCAGACGATGGACGACCTGAACGCAGCTGAGCTCTCGGCCGAGCCGTCTGCTGCTGCTGTCGCGCTGGTCATCCCAAGAACGGCTGGTGTCGATACCAAGAGCACGGGCAGTGGCGACTCGGAGCAGAGCACCAATGCCTTTGTGGTGCCGACGCCAGCGACTGGGAAGCAACGCGCTGGTCGCCGCGGACTGGTGACGCGCAAGCGACTTGCACTCAAGATCGATGCGTCCGAGACCGAGGGACAGAAAGCCGCAGAGGTGCGCGACGGACAGCCGACGTCCACTACAGCGCCAGGCAGTAGCGGCTCGAGCGCAGACGTAAGCGGTGGATCGGACGCAGTGCCGTGGTGGATCCTAGAGTACAAGTGTCCGCCGCCTGGCCACCTCGGTGCGCACGACGTCCCTGTTGCTGCCAAGAACGATGAGAAGCAAGCGACCGTGGGCGAGCTACTGACTGTCGCCTCCGAAGCGAAGAAGCAAGACGAAGCGAACGCAGAGCATACGCAGCGCGCTGCTGGAGATCGCCCAGCTCCGCTACTCGCAAACAACGCCACTGTGCAGCCGCTGATCGAGAGCAGCGTCCGCGACATACGGCAGCGAAGGCAGCACCAGCACACCCACTCGATTGGTGCGCGAGCTACTTCAAGCCAACGGTGTCTGTCTGCCTCGTGACTTACGCGCACGTCATGCCTGACGCTTCTACTGCGCAGACTACAGTCCGAGCCAGAAGCGCAAGATGGACCCGAGCGCGCTGAGCTCTGCTGTCGTCGCGAAAGAGCCGAAGCGGTTCCACGAGCACAGGTCGGCAGCTGTGTGTCTGTCCATCACTCTGCCTACCGATGTGTATGTGCGTGTGTGTGTCTGGCTTCGAGTCTTAGTCTGCTAACGAAGCGGTGCGGCAGCAACAGCAATGAGCCGTCGAGCGACGCGTCTGCGCCGACAGTCGTGACGCCGTCGAACCTCGTGCGACCGCTCAACAAGATAGACATCCACTGCCAGCGCTCCGCCGAGACTGCTGTCGCGGCAGCAGCGTCAGTTGTCGCACCGCCGGACGCAGCGAAAGCGCCGCCAGTGAGCACAGCCCATGCGTCGTCGAGCGCATAGACGAACACACACACACGCGCTGGTCTGGACGCGAAGTCGGAGCAGTGAGACCAGGACTCGTAGTCGGTCCAACGAAAGAGCATGGTGTCGCTGTGTGGCGCACACCATTTTCGCGAACATTCCCATACAATTTTCAAGTCAGCATACATTTGCCAAGATAAATTCCAAGCGCTGATACCGATCCGAGCCACAATCCAAGTGGAAGCAGCAGCACCAAGCAACGAGACACATCGAACATGGTGCGTGTGTGTCGTGTACGAGCGCTCGTCAGTGCGCCATGACTCACACACGCGCTCCTGTATGCAGGCAGACGCGTGGAAAGCCAAGGGCAACGCCGCGCTCAGCGCCGGGAACGCGCAGGAGGCGGTCGCGTGCTACACGAAAGCGATCGAGCTCAACCCGCTCGACCACGTGTTCTTCTCGAACCGCTCGGCCGCGTACCTCTCGATGGACGACGCGCAGCACGCGCTCGAAGACGCCGAGGCGTGCATCGCCGTCAAGGGCGACTGGGCAAAGGGCTACGCGCGCAAAGGCGCGGCGCTGCACGCGCTGCGGCAGTACGACGACGCCATTGCGGCGTACGAGCAGGGCCTGCGCATCGAAGCGGGCAACGCCGCGTGTCTCAACGGCATGGACGAAGTGAAGAAGGCGAAGGCGTCGCCGCCGCCGTTCAACCCGTTCGCGAACGCGTTCGGGCCCGACATGTTTGGGAAGATCGCGACGAACCCGCGCTTGTCGGGGTACTTGAGCGACCCGGACTTCGTGGCGAAGCTCCAGGCGATCCAGCGCGACCCGTCGGCGATCAACGTCCACCTCTCGGACCCGCGCGTCATGACGGTGCTCGGCGAGCTCATGGGCTTGAACGTCAACATGGCGGAAGACGCCGCGGGCGCCGACGAGAGCGCGGCGTACTCGGTGCCGCCGCCAGCTGCGGCGCCAAAGGAGCCAGCGACCCCCGAGCCCATGGACGAAGACCTGACGGAGGAGGAGATCGCATTGCGCGACGCGAAGAAAGCGGCGGAAGCCGCCAAGCAGCGCGGCAACGACCTGTACAAGCAGAAGAAGTTCGCAGACGCCATTGCGTGCTACACCGAGGCGATCGAGAAGGACCCGACGAACCTCGCGTACGTGAGCAACCTCGCGGCCGTGAAGCTCGAGATGGGCGACTACGACGCGTGCATTGACGACTGCAAGTACGTACTGACTGCTTGTTGTCGGGTATGCCCCGTGCCGATCCGTGGTGGTGGCTAGTATGAGATGAGTCGATGTCGGGTATGACATACGAGCCTCACGCTGTGCGACGTCTAGGAAAGCAATCGAAGTCGGACGTGCGCACCGCGCCGACTACGCGCTCATCGCCAAGGTCTACGTGCGCATTGGCAACGCGTACTTGAAGAAGGGCAAGGACGTCGCGAACCTGAACGCCGCCATTGACGCGTACGAAGGCGCGCAGATGGAGAACCGCACGAAGGACGTGGAGCGCAAGATCAAGAACCTCCAGCTCGAGCTCAAGAAGGCGAAGGACCTCGCGTACATTGACCCCGCGCTCGCGCTCGCGGCGAAGAACGAGGGCAACGACTTCTTCAAAGCCGGCGACTTCCCCAAGGCCGTCGAGCGGTACACTGAGGCGATCAAGCGCGACCCGAGCAGCGCCGTGTACTACGCGAACCGCGCGGCCGCGTACACGAAGCTGACGTCGTTCGTGGAGGCGAAGCGCGACTGCGAGAAGGCGCTCGAGCTCGACCCGAAGTACGTGAAGGCGTACAGCCGCCTCGGCGCGATCCAGTTCTTCATGAAGGAGCTCCACAAGGCGCGCGAGAGCTACGAGAAGGGCCTCGCGCTCGACCCGACCAACTACGAGTGCCAAGAAGGACTGCGCAACGTCGCGTACAAGATCCAGAGCGGCGAGACGGACGAAGAGCGCGCGGCGCACGGGCTCGCGGACCCTGAGATCCAGGGCATCTTGCGCGACCCGGTCATGCAGAACGTCCTGAACGACTTCCAGACCGACCCAGCGGCGGCGCAGCGCCACTTGCAGAACCCGGGCATCTTGGCCAAGATCGAGAAGCTCATTGCCGCGGGCGTGCTCCAGACCAAGTAGGCAGCTCGCGCGCACACGGTGCCGGTCACGAGCGCCGTTGCGTCGACTCCAGGGTACGGACGGACGTCGTGTAGGAGTAGTCGACCAGTCCGTCGGTCGCTCGGGCGCCACGATGAATGCTAGTGCTCTATGTCTCGCTCTGTGGCTCCACGATCCGCTTGGCTCACGCACTCACTCGCTCGCTCCTACGACTGCGACTGCGACTGCGACTGC
>JAASFT010000884.1:0-11981 GCA_023333885.1 Globisporangium parvum
AGCAGCGTGCGTGCGTATGCTGCCATCGGCTTGCGCGCACACCAGGTCTGTTGTCTCCTGCCACACTTGCTGTCGTTCGCTGTCCTTCTCCTCGACTATGCCAGTCAGAGCCTCGCACACACGTGCGTGTATGAAGCTTGAAGTGTCGCCTAGGAACGGCCAACACGCTCAAGCTCGTGCACGAGTGCAGGACGTTGTCAGCCAAGATGGTACTGTGTGTCCAAGACGAGTCGCTGCAGCTACTCTCTGACTTCAAGCGACGTTAGCTGGACACCGTACAAATCGACGGCCCCGAACTTCGCGGTGCCACGCATCCCGCTTCAGTGTGCCAGTGACTGCTTTGTGAGGTGCGAAGTCATGGCGATATGCGTTGCTGAGAGGAGCCGCACACCGTCGCCGTCTCCATCGACACACATGACATCTCCACCGATAACGCGGTGTCGACGGCCACAGTTGTCGTCGCAATGCATCTTCGCCACTCGCTCGAGACAGAGAGCAGCACATCGTATCTTCATGGTACACAGAGAGCACGAAGCCGATGTCGTTTCGAGCACTCGTACATTTAGACACACGATGCGAGTTATTGCGTCTTGAACTGTAGTTGCTTCAGAACGGCTCATCTCCATTTTTGGCACGTTCCTTTTGTGCATTTCATTCGCAATTTCAGAGGCTTTCGAGTTTTTTCACTACTACAATTTGAGCTTGGACTGCGTCTGAAGATGCAATTTTGACACTCTTTACGTCTATTGCCTCTATTTCAGGTATTTGCGAGCTTGGTTGCCGAATAATCGGCTGTGGCGGAGTGCAGAGCACTGGCGGCGAGAGCTCGCGCGCTTTGCCAAACGACACACACCACCTCGAAGCCGCGCCATCACCGCTCCGTGCGTGCGCTCGCTCGCTCGCGTGTTCACCACCCGCCGCAGCCCCCCTCTTTAGCTCTCTAGCTCTCTCTCTCTCACGCATATCCACACCAACATACGCAGTCGCCATGACGCAGCAAGTGATCCCGCCTGCGACTGCCCCGGTGCTCGCAGTGCTCAGCGCAGACGCACCTGTCGAGGACGTGCTGCGCGCGACGACCGCTGTCACGTCCCCGACAACCGCGGTGCTCGAGAAGTCGCTGCCGCCAGCCAAGTCGCTGTCTGAGCAAGTGCAGGACGCCATGACGCAGCTCCTTGCCGTGTCGTCGCAGTTCAAAGACCTCAATGGCCAGGACCGCCAGGTCTCGACGCGCGAAGAGACGATCGCAATGATGCAGCACTACCTCACGCGCCTCGACCTCACGGACGTCGTGAACTCAAAGCTCTCGGTCGTCCACATCGCTGGCACGAAGGGCAAAGGCTCGACGTGCGCCATGGTCGAGCGCATCCTGCGCGAAGCTGGCTACAAGACTGGACTGTTCACGTCGCCGCACCTCATCACGCCGTGCGAGCGCTTCCGCATCAACGGCAAGCCGATCGCCGAGTCGGTCTTCCTCCAGCACTTCTACGCGGTCTGGCACGGTCTTGAGCGCACTGCGAGTGAGAGCGGCGCGTACCCACCCATGGCGTGGTTCTTCCGCTTCCTCACGCTCCTCGCGCTCCACCTCTTCGCCGCCGAGCAGTGCGACGTCGTGATCCTCGAAGTCGGCATCGGCGGCCGCCTCGACGCCACGAATGTCGTGCCAAAGCCCGCAGTCTGTGGCATCACGACGCTCGACCTGGACCACACGCAGGTCCTCGGCACGACGCTCGACCAGATCGCGTACGCCAAAGGCGGGATCATGAAGCCTGACGTCCCGTGTTTCACGTGCGCGACGCAGGAGCCACTCGCGCTCGAGACGCTCTACAGCTGCGCACGAGAGAGCAAGACGACGCTCCAAGTCGTCCCGAGCGTCGACGCGTTTGGTCCGGACGGCAAAGCCGCCAAGCTCGGCATGCGCGGGAGCTACCAGCGCGTGAACGCCGGTCTGGCAGTTGCACTCGCGTCGACGTGGCTCGCGCAGCGTCGCGGCGTCGCCGCAGCTCCATCGCTGGACTACACCGCTGTGCTCGAGCCAGTCGTGCGCGATGGTCTCGCCCAGGCGTTCTGGCCCGCGCGGTCGCACGTCATGGACGACCTCGCGCACCACACGCGGTTCTACATCGACGGCGCGCACACGCTCCGGAGCTTGGAGGTCTGCGCCGAGTGGTTCGCGGACATCACTGCGGCACAGTCCGCAGCAGCGACGCAGCGCGTGCTGGTCTTCACGATCCACCACGAGCGCAACGTCGCGAGCATCATTGCGCCACTGCTCGCGCTGCCGTTCGACCGCGTGTACTTTGTCAAGACGAGCGCGTCGCGTCCGAGCCGCGCAAAGGTCCACACGTTCTCCGAGTCGCTCGCATGCGCGCACTTGGACGACGTCCTGGCGCAGTACTCGACCGAGGAGCTCGCTGCGCTTGACTCGGTCGACGGCAAGCTCCAGTGGCAAACGACGCTTGCGCGGCTCTGGCGCGGTCTCAAGACCCACGTCGTGCACGAAGACCAGACGCACGCAGAGATCCACGTGCGCGAGTCGGTCGTCGAGTGCATCCACGAGCTCCGCGCGATCTCGGACGCGCGCAAGGCGAACGAGTCGTTCGACGCGAGCGTCGAGGAGCACTGGAGCGTGCTGACGGCTGGGTCGCTCTACCTCGCAGGCGAGACGCTCGACTTTCTCGGTTGGCGCGAGTAGAGCGAGTCGCTGTCGCCTCGAGTACGAGAGCGAACGAGCGAGAGAGAGAGAGCAGTAGTAGTGAGAGGGTGAGCGAGACGGAGGCGAGTGACTCGCGTCTGCGCAGCTGTGACTGCGCTTGCGAGACCCCATGCAATCGACGCCAGCAGCAGCAGCAGCGACGGCGCCACCGGTTGTTGTCCTCGCGACGACGACTGGTGCCTGCCGGACCGACTGTTTGACTGTCTGCCTGCCGTCGATTCCGTGCAGTCGAGCGAGCGAGACTCAGTGCGCATTGACGCCAGCAACATTCAGAGAGAGAGAGAGAGAGGACGGACGCCATCCCGAATCAACGTACGTGTTGCTTGTTCCGTCCGTTCGCACTGGACGTGTGCGAAGCATGCGAGCCATGGACGAGAGTGGCGTGGCGAGTACGCCAAGACCTCTGCTGCTGATGCTGTCGTGACAAACGCGATTGAGAATTACATAAATCTACAAGAGAGAGCAACAAATTACAGTTGTGGTCTTGGCAAACTGGCGTGCCCTCACTATCCGGCAACCGACTTTGGCGTACAGCTCAAATGCTGCCAACCAGTCAGTCACACACTTTGGCTGGCGCAAACGCTGCTGCCAACTCGCATTGACATCACTATCAACCGCGCGACGGAGCAGCTCCGAGCGACGAGCGACGCCGTCGCACGAGCAGCAGCGACTACAGCGACAGCCACAGCACACACACACAGCGCAGTAGCACCATGCCGCGCCTCGGGACGAAGATCAAGCAGCGCCACAAGGTCAAGATCAAGCGCAACCTCAAGCCGCTGCGCAAGTTTAAGAACCGCTTTGTCGGCGACGCGAACGTGCAGAAGCAATGGGACCACAAGCTCACGACGCGCCAGAACTACGAGCACCTCGGGCTCCAGGCGAACCCGAACTCGCACGCCGCGCTGAAAGAGAGCGTCGAAGGCGCCGAGAACGCACTCGACGACGAGCCGAAGCTCTTCCACGTCCCCGACAGCGACTTCTTGAGCGAGCGCAACCCGCGTCGCCCAGAGAACTACATGTCGGACGAAGAGATCAAGTACCTCCGGCCGCTCATTGCGAAGCACGGCGAGAACTACAAAGCCATGGAGCGCGACATCAAGGTGAACAACATGCAGTGGACTGCGACGAAGCTCAAGAGCCGCTGCGCGCGCCTCGCACTGCTCGATGCCAAGGTGATTCAGTCAGCAGCGCCTCCGACAGCAAACGACGACGACGACAGCGACAGCAGCTAGAGCACGGACGCGGCAGCAGCTAGCGGACGCGATAGAGGACGAGGTATATAGTAGTAAGATGAGAACCAGTGTGCGTTTGTTCAGTCGTCTATTGGTCTCGCTGTCTATGATGAGGATGATGAGGATGAGGAGGAGGAGGAGGGTGCTACTGGTTCTACTGCTACTGGATGCTGCTCGGTCGGTGCGTATGCGTGCGCAGCAGAGCCGACGGCGATGGAGGAGTGCGTCGGCTCGCCGGCTCCTCAGGTCGGGCGGTCGCTAATAAATATGACGCGACACGTTACGACACTTGACTCACGACACACGCGCGCTTGAATGCGAGCGATCCTCTCGAGTCCCCGCCAGCTCGCGGGCATCCCCACCGTCGGCTCGACCGATGCACAGACCGCCCGACACGCTGCTTATGCAGACGTGACCGTCACGTGGTGCACGTGCGGCGACGCTGGCTCTGGCGACGGCGGGGACACTGCGGTCGCAGACGACGACGACGCAGCAGACGCACCAGCAGACGACGTCGTGGACGCCGCAAACGTGTTGCCGCACGGGCGACGCGGGGCGCTCGTCTGGAAGCCAGTGGCTGCTGGACGGCCCGATGCATGCGGCGCCATGCCAGCTGCTGCTGCGACGAGCGAGCGATTCGCGTTCTTCACGAGCTGCGCAGCTGCAGTCTGCTGCCGGTGCTGCAGCAGCGCACTCGACGCAGCAGTTGCCGAAGTCGCGCCGACTGAGACGAGCAGACTCGCACTTGGCTTGGCGGCAGGCGCAGCCGTCGAGAGCACGGACGCCGGGAGCACGACTGGCAGGAACGGCGCGGCGCTCGCAGCGCGCATCGCACTCGTCGCAGGCGACGCTGTCGACGCTGGCGAGAGCGACGGCGACGTGCCGTCAAACGCCGCAGGCGTCGGCGTCAGCGGCGGCGAGCGAAAGAGCAAGTCGCTCGCCTCGGTCTCGAGCACAGAGCCACCGACCGCTGGCGACGCAGTCGACCCCGACAACGCGCTCGTCTGCGGGAGCTTCTTGTGCGCGACTGCGCGCTTGTGGTACGCGCGCTTCGCCGCTCGGAGCTGGTTCTGGACCTGGCACCGCGGACACGGGCCGCCTTTGCGGTGCCGGTGCTTCGTACCTTCGACCTTGTGCTCCGTCGCTTCGATCTTGCGCTTGAGCTCTTTCAAGTCCTGCGGCAAGTTGCTCAAGTCTGGCAGCGGCAGCGCTTCGAGCTTTGCGAGCGCCATCTTCGAGAGCGACCCGGCGCCAGCGACGTTCTTAAAGTCCAAGTCCTGCTCCGTGAACGTCCCTTCGAGGTCTGCGAACGTCTCCTGCATCTTGAGACTCATAAGGCGCTTGCGCTCTTCGCGCTTCTTCGACTTCTTCTCGCCCTTGAGCAGCAGCCCCGCCTTGTCCAGCCCGCTGCCCGCGTCTTTCAGGCCATACGGAGCGGTCGCGCTCGCGCTGCTTTGAGTCGTCGCGCCGGGGACACTAGTCGCTCCAGAGGCACCAATCGCAGTCCCACTGCTCCGCAAGACGTCGTCGTCGTGACTACCGCCAAATGCGAGGCTCGTTGCGAGCGACCCGCGGTGCGGCGCTGGCTCAACCGGGTCTGCGATCGCAGCGCTGCCCGAGACGTTAAAGTTCACGAGCTTGACCTGGTGCTTGTACGGGTGGTAGAGCTTGCGCTTGTGCAGACACGAGCTCAGGATGTGGCTCACGGTCCGGTTCTGGAACGTCCCAAAGTCCAAACTGCTCCAATCGTCGACAATGTCGACGTTCGACGGACTCT
Source organism: Globisporangium parvum (assembly GCA_023333885.1). Lineage (NCBI taxonomy): Eukaryota > Oomycota > Peronosporomycetes > Pythiales > Pythiaceae > Globisporangium > Globisporangium parvum. The sequence continues at coordinate 5,729 of JAASFT010000884.1, forward strand.
TCGCGATCTTCTCGCGCGGACTTGACGCCAAGAGCCACTTGTGCTTGCTCCGGTCGCCTGGCATTGGCGCTGAGGACAGGCCCGATACTCCAGCGCTGCTGGCGCTCGGACGCGACGGACTCGAGCTGCTGAACGACGACGATGGCGGCGGCGTTGTCAAGTGCTGCTGCTGCTGCTGCTGCGCTTCCATCTCGAGGTCCCACTGGAGGAACCGGTTCTCGCGGTCGCACAGCACCGAGTGGTCAATGGACGAGAGCAAGTCCTGCTGGTACTCGTCGTCTTCGACGCCCCAGACGTTCTCGTCGTCGCACTTGGTCTCAGCTGCACTCGCCGCTGCAATGGCCGCTGAGCGAGCGGCAGCGCTGCTGCTCGCGCTCGCCAAGAGCTTCGCGCGTGCCATTGTGTCGATCACAGCCGACGCTGCGCTACTGCTGCTGCTGTCCGTGGAGTCGTCGTCGTCGTCGTCGTCCCCAAAGAGCGCCGCAGTGACTGACTTCTTGCCCAGACCTGGCGACCACGCAGCGTTGCGCTGAAGCGCCAGGTCGCGCGACACTGCGCTCGCATGGCCGCGCAGTGCGCCGCTCGGTGCTTTCGCGCTGCTCACGAACGGCGACGTTGCAGGGCGTCCGAGCGACGGGGTCACTGGCAAAGCTGCCCTAGAGACAGAGCCCGGAGCAGCAGCTGGACCAGAGACACTCTCGACCGTGTCCTGCGTGAAGTCAAACACGTCCATGCGGTGGTCGAGCTCTAAGTCCAAGTCGATCCAGCGCTGGAGCTCGTCGTGCGCGTCCATCTCGCGGTCGTTCTCGCGCCGGCGCTTCGCTGCGCGCGCGTCGTGGTCGTCCGTGGCAGCGTCGTGGTCGTCCGTGGCAGCGTCGAGTGCGCGCGTCTTGCGACTGCTGCTGCTGCTGTCGCTGCAGTCCAAGAGGTCGGCAGAGAGCTTGCGCAGCAGCAGCGCGCTGGTCGAGCGCTCAAGATCCACAGACCGCGGCGACGCTAGTCGACTGTCTGGCGCGTCGAGGTCCAGTGCATCGTCGCTCAATTGTCTCGCGTCTCGCCGGCGCGCGTCGCTCGCGTCGTCTGCTTTGGTGAGCGGCAGGAGCTTCAGGAGCTGCTCGTCCTGGTGCACGAGCGAGTCGACGCGCTCGACCATCTCGGTCGCGTTGCACGACGACTCGGAGAACTCTTTCATAATGTGCAGGAACGTCACGCACGTCTGGCTCTTCATCGCAGCAGCGCTCTGCGCCTCGTGGTCTCCTACGTGCGACGAGTGCTGCTGCTGTGGCACTGCTGCGACGAGTGCGTCGTCGTCTACTGCTGTTGCTGCTGCTGGCAGACCGAGCGGCGTGGCGGCACTAACTGCGCTAGTCGCAGTCGCAACGACGTCTGGGATCGACATGTCAAGGTCCATGTCCAAGATGTCGAGCATCGTCGCGGCGTCGTCGTCGAGCGGCGTCGTGGCCATCGCTGCTGCTGTCGCACCTGCTTGCGTGGCGGGTCGGAGTGGCGCTGAAGCGGCGGTCGCAAGCGCCGCGCGTGGGTGCTGCGCACTACTCGCGTGCGCGTGCGTGGTTGTCGTCATCCTGGTGTCTACTAGTGCTGCGGTCGTTGTCGTCGCGGCGGTGGTGTGATGCAGTGTGCTGCTGCGGCGCTGCTGCTGCTCGTGCGCGGCGGTAGCTTCGCTAATCTATGATCGCGCGCTCGTCGTTTCCTGCGGGCCAACGCTACAAAAACAACAACAGCGCAGATGTTCGCTGTGTGCGCGCTGCAGTGGAATGACCGCATGGCTGGAGGCTGCGTAGTATAAATACGAGGGTATGCATGCTGACAAGTCGCGACTAATCTCCACAGTGTGGATAATGGACGATGCCTCGCGATCGGTTTGCGCGAGGACTCGATTTTCACAGTGCGATACAATGCGCAAGTCACTGCTGGCAATAAAAAGCAAGCAAGCCAGCAGAAAACAGCCAGCAACGCGGCTAGGGCAGCGCAATTTCAGCGAATCAATACGCTCCACCGCACATAATTGTCAAACGCATCGGCTGCTGCTCCATATCACTTGTGCGCAAAAACAGGCGCAATCTCCAAAGATCCAGACACATGGTTGTGTACCTGTGAGCGAGGATCGCGAGAGTATGAGCGTGAGTGAGCGAGCGTGAGCGAGTAGAGATCCAAAGAGCGCTCATCGATCGCAGGGCGCCGATCACACTCACTTTGATCCCAATGCTCGCGTCGCGCCGAGTGCTTTGGTCGGGTAGTTTGCAAGTGTCAATCGAGCCCAGAAGCGGCACTAAAGCATGTACTAATCGAGTTGGGATCGCACGAACAGCTCAATACTAGCAGCAAAGACGAGCTGCCAACAACAGCTCTCAAGCCTCACTGCAATCGGCGCAGCACTGGAATCACTTCTCAACTACAACGGTGCCACGCTCGTTGTAGTTGTCGTCGTCGCTCGCAAAGAAGCGAGCGACTCTCTCTCTTGACTTGGACGCTAACTGGCTCGTAGCCTTCACTCACTCAATCGGTCGCACGAGTCGAACACTCGGTTTGTAAATCAGCGGGGTAGGTGTCAAATGTCATCTTTGAAAGCTAACAATTAGGAAATCAGTAGTACCGCACTTCTATGAAGTATAGTAAAACCAAGCCTATTATCATAATCTCAAGACACGTGTCGGCACGACAGAGCGATCCTTGTTGCTTCGTCAGGGTGCTTGGATCGCCACGCACACTTGGAGTGTGTAAGTGATCTTGGCCGTGTTGCCGGATGCGGGTCGTCGATAGCCACAGAGACGTGGCAGAAGACGGTTCAACGAACGCGCCTATTGTTCGACGACCGTAGCCATCTTGGTTGCCGCGTTGTGAACACCCAAGCGCTTCGACGATGGCGATGCCGACTTCGACGGCAATGGAGCTCGACGTGCGCAATCTGGAGTGGACAGCAGGTGTGCGGATCGCGTGTTTGTCGTCCGCCGCTGCATTCATCTGTGCGCTCGCAAGTGGATAGCGATCTGGCGAGAAAGTGCGTCCTTGCGCTGATCAAAGCTGCTCGCGCGCACTCGCAAGTGCTTCAAAGGACAGCAGCAGCTCAGTTCTGCACCAGCGCCTCGAAGAGCTCAGGCACGCATCGCCATGGAGGCACCAGTCGCGCGAGGCAGTCGCTCGCAAGCGCGCAAAGCACGCTCGCCAGAGACACTGCGGGCAGCAGACCAATTCGTGACAGAAGAAGAGCCGTCCGTGCGAAGCAAGCGGCCAAAGCGCTCGCGTCGCGCGCGCAACCACATCGACGCACTGCACGCAGTGCCCAGCGACGCAAGCGATGCAGGTCACGAGGAGCAGTCGCTCAAGCGCGAGAGCGAGAGAAAGTGGAGCGCAAGTGACGACACGCGCGCACGCTCAGCTGCTAGTCACGCCAGCAGCTTGCATCACGATCCACCAGTGCGCGCCGTAGCAAAGTACGTCTCGCTACGCATTGCTTGCTTCCTTGCACGCGACTGCCGTCCCCTACGCTCATCGTACGCTCGTATGCACGCCCGACCGCGTTCGCAAGGCTCGAGCGCACGCGACAGCTGCAGAACCTGCGGCAGCGGCGCTACCGCGCGCGCAAGCAGTGTTCGCTCTCGGACCTGGCGCAGCGATCGCAGACGCTCGCGCTCGACAACGCGCGACTCGAGCACGCAGTCCGCTCTGCGTTGGCTCTGCTGCCGTGACGTCAGTCTGACGAGCCCATCGATTCGACGCAATTGCGACATTGACCACCATTTGGCTCGCATTGTCTATTTACTCGGTCGCGCTCTCATCGTCCACGGCACCGCTGCTACTCTGGAGCTCCTCGGACTTGCGCTTGCGGTTCTGCTCCAAGATCTTCTCGCGCAAGTTCGCAAAGCTCGCGTCGCCACTCGCGTAGTTGTGGCTGATCTTCTCGCGCAAGTTCGCGTAGCTCGCACTGCCATCTGCACCAGCGCCACGGTCGTCTGCACCAGCGCCGCTGGTACCTTCCGAGCGCTTGACCATCGTAATGAGGCGCCGCGCGTACTTGGTCGTGAGCTTCTGCTCCGAGTTCGCTACGACGTGGAGCTGTGGGTGGCGCGGCAAGTCTGCGTCCGTGTACTCGTACGTCGTCGGCAGCAAATAGACGAGGCGTCCGCCGTCCCGGAGCGTCAGCGCTGCGAACGCGAGCAAGTCGCGCATGACGTCCTCTGCCGCGTACGGCTGCGTCGGCGCAATGTAGTTCTGCTTGCGCGCCGCGTCGAGCGTCTCGAGCGCTGGCATCTTTGCGTTCGGCTTGCGTCCGCTCTTGCGCGCGCCGGCGCGGATGCCGTACGGCGGGTCGCACACAACGGCGTCAAAGTACCCGCGGCAGCGCTCGGCCAGTGGCGAGAGCGAGTTGTCGGCGCGAATGAGCTCGGGCAGCGGCAGTCCGTACTGTTTAAAGTTCGTCGTGACGTTCACGCGCGGCGCTGTGCTGTCGCTGTCGAGCGCGCCACTCGCGAGTGCGTCAATGGCGCCGCCGCCAGAGACGCCGACGCCAATGCCCAAGAGCACGCGGATGTCAATGTCAGTGCCGTAGCACATTGCGCCGTGCGTGCCGCAGGGAATGAGGACGCTCCCAGTGCCAACGAACGGGTCGATCACGAGGTCGCCCGGCTGCACGAGCGCCATGTTGCTCATGAGCAGCGCCATCTCGCTCTCCATCGACGTCGGACCGATGTACGCGCGGCGCTTGAGCGTCTGCTGGTCCACGAGGTCGCGCGCGCCGCCGCGGCCGCGGTTCTTGTCGCTCCCTGCGATCTCGCGGAGGAAGAACAGGCGCTTCGGCGCCAGAGCGGTCTCCTGGTCCACGCCGATCTCTTCGAGGATCAGGAACGTCTCCGTCGAGTCCTTCATGACGACGTCGCCAGCGAACGGTAGGACGTCTGCAAAGCGCTCGCGCCGTTCGCGCTGCTCGGTCATCGACAGCTTCTTCCCGAACGCGTCGACGTTGATGCGCCACGAGCACGTGACGTCGTCAATGATCTGCTGCTTGATCGGGTTCGCGTACGCTGTGACCGAGCGCACGAGCGCGTCGTAGTCGCCGTCGCGCGCATCGCCCCAGATCTCGTACACGCCCTTTACGAGGATCCCGCGCTCCGAGAGGAACTTGGCGTGCTGAGCCGACGGCAGCTCAATGCGCAGCAGCGGCGAGCTCTCAGGGTCCGGCAGCTGCGAGACGTCGCCAACTACGTCACGGAACTGCAGGTTTTGGAGCGTGAGCACAGCTTCGAGCTCGGGGTACCGGAAGTCAAAGTGCCGGTGCACAAAGAACACGAGGAACTCGGGCATCACTAGTCGCGCGTGTGAGAGCTGGGCGGCGAGAGATCGAGGCAGCGTGGCGCGTGCAGGTGTCGTGACAAGCGAGTTGCTGGTCGTGCCGATTTGAGTCTTGGCTGGAGCACACTGCTCGACCATTCACTTGGTTTCATTAAGTCAATAGTAGAACCAAGTTTCGGATGCAAATAATGCGTCGCTAGCTGAAGCACAAGCGGATCTACGCGCGTGCGTGTTTTTTTAAATGTCCATTGTACTACCCCCTCGCCTACCTCCGCATTCTCAGATACCGTATATGGCTACACTGGCGCTGCTGTTTGGGTGTGAGTGTGAGTGTGTGCGTGTGGGACTTGGGCCGTCGCGGCAGCTCCTCACTGTCTACAGTGTCGTCGTCATTGCTCGCTTGCGTGGATGTCGTTGCAGCGCAGCCATCGCAGGTGCAGCTGAGACGTTGGCAAGGGCTGCAAGGGCTGCAAGGTCAAGACCGAACACATGGAAGAGTGAAGCGCGTGTTGCTGAAGCGCGTAGTCGCAATCGTAGCACGCAGTGTGACCCGAGCTGTGTGCATGAAGCGTGCGCAGATGCATGTAGAGTCTGCAAGCAGCGAGTTGGCTCGTCAGTGCCGAAAGCGTATGGTGACAGCGAGTGTGGCGATCGAGGCTGCCACCGCCATGATTATCGAGACGAGATCGGGTTTGATAGTTACAGCACGCGAGGTCGCCATGCACACTTGCTTCGCGGTAGTCGATGGCGTAAAGCACCGATTCGGAGCGCATTGGTTGCTGTCTCAGGACTTGTGGTCGGCACCTCAAGCTTCATACACGCACGTGTGTGCGAGGCTCTGACTGGCATAGTCGAGGAGAAGGACAGCGAACGACAGCAAGTGTGGCAGGAGACAACAGACCTGGTGTGCGCGCAAGCCGATGGCAGCATACGCACGCACGCTGCT
>JAASFT010000885.1:0-11967 GCA_023333885.1 Globisporangium parvum
AAAATACTGTCATTGCGTATTTTGCTATATTAACAGTATCGGCTTGGTAACGGCAGTGCAGAGGCGTAAGGTTCACGCAATTTTGTTCCTGGTTTGGCTCGGAACCGTTACGCTTACGGAGCCCTAAACCCTAAACCCTAGGCTCTTACACACTCAAACACATACACTCACACTCACACAAGCACTCACGGCCCACACACACACTCACACATACAATGTAGCAAGCAAGCACCTCGCCTCTGGCAAGCCGTTCGTCCTGCCGACGTTGCCGCAGTTCGCCAACGTCGTCGACCTTGGTGATAACCTTCTTGATCGCCCCATCCACGCTCACCTCGCCGACCTGGACCTTCACGTACTGAGCGATCCTCGAAAACGCTGCAGACGACTCTGTTCGAAGCCAAGATGGAACAAGCAGTCGCCCGAGCTCATGGCGATGATCGCGAAGCTGCTGAGCCACGACCCGACTGCTCGACTGTCGGCGGACGAAGTCGTGAAGTGAAGTGGGCCAGGAGCTATACAAGCTGATTCTGTCGCAACAAACCGTGTCTGGGATGCGATCGCCGCTGCTCGCGTCTAGGGCGTTTGGCGACACGGTCGTACCGAGCTTCGATCTGATGGCAGCGCGAGTCGAGGCAAAGGCCGAGTTGTGTGGGGGCGAGAGCGGTCCAGCGTGCGGCGAGCGGCGGCTGCCGAACCACAACTTGCTCAACGAGATCTACAATGTCATCGCTCGCGTGGGGAACGACCGTGATGAGATCAAGAAGTGCGGCCTCTAGCTGCAGGACGGCGTGTAGAGTTTGGAGTTTGTGCTCGACGCTCCATCGACACGAAGCGGCACTGGTGGCACTGGAGGCAGTGGCGATAGCAGCAGCAACAGCAGTAGCGAGCTCAGATATGATGGGATTGCTAGCTGAGCGTGTACATACGCATGAACGCGACTATGGACATGAACACACAGACCCCTGGACCACTACCTTGCTACCACACACGTTCTTGTTCTGTAGTATTGACACCGTGTGCTTGCATGCTCGGCAGCTCATGCCGCTCTCAACCGAGTCCGACGCTTCGACACAGCAAACAGATCCGTAGCAACGAGTGCAGTCGCGATAGGTCCGAACGTGAGAGACGCAAGCAGCGCCAGCAACCATCACTTGTGCTCCAATCACTGCGCACTCGGCTGATGTCCAGCTCACTGTTGCGAACGGCGGGCTTGGGTCGCGCTACCACACCCGAGCAGCATACATCAGTCCCAGCAAGTCGAGGTGGCATGCAGGGTCCAATCTGTGCAACATGCGCGTTGCAGCTCATGTGTTGCAAAGCATTGCTAGGCTCCAGCATCGTCATTTCGCACACCACTCGACTCGGATCGCGCGCTGCTCGATGCAGTGCACATCACAGCACGCTACGCTACCCTTCGAGGAGCAATGTGCAGCCTTCTCGCCTTCAATCGAGTGTGGTGGGTCCAGTAGATGTGTCCTGCAGATGCCAACAGTCAACGCTCTGATGGCAGTCCACGGGTCTTGAAGCATGCATCGACTCACTGCACAAGCATCCGTCGCACCAGGGAACAGCAGACAGCAGCGTGTCGATGTGCACCACCTTAGCCACTCGACTCGGACGCATCGCACACGGGCAGCAGCATGAACCGCCTGACACGAACCAGCAGCGCATCGAAAGCCAGGTCGGTGCGATGCCTGACAACGCCAGCAGGAGCAACGCGCAATCCACACGAACGTGATTGACACAAGTGCTCCCGCAGCACTGAGCACACGCCACACACCAGAAGCTCGGCTTGCGCGGCGCGCACAGCAACGAGCTCGAGCACACTGTGCCGCACCGCCGTTGCTCAAGCGAGTTCGTGTGGCGGGTCAGGTACGAGTAGCAGCAGCATGTACAGCAGCAATCACCCGAGCAGGAGGAAGTGCGAACGCGCAGGCGACGTGCAGTCTCGAAAAGCTAGGGCCCGGCGTCGAGCTGCACGATGAGGATGTCGAGGTGGCTGAAGTGCATATCGATCAGATCATTCGAGATGAGCACATGGAGATGACCATTCACTCCATTGCGACTTTCGTGCAGCGTTCGCAGTGGCGTCCATGGAGCCTCCCGACAATCGCAGGCCGCGCACGCTCGACAGCAGCGATGAACACAGAGCTTGAGACCTTCTCAAGCATGCTTGGGCAGTGGAGCCACTCGCTCAATCTTCTCGCTCCAGCGCGCGAACTTCGCTCTTCGCGTCTGTGACCGCATTGATCTGAGCTCGACGTCGTGCAGGAGCAGGCAAGGCAAGGCAAGGCAAGGCAAGGCAAGGCAAGTTGTGTGACGAGATGGCTACATACTCAACGCAAGACTGTGTTGGTACAAGTATGGCACAGCGAGGTGCCGCTTCGAGCGGTACGAGCGAGCGACTCGAACTGTGGGAAAAGGCGAGTCGAGTGGACCACCCAAATGCCAGGAGCAACAGTGCTATCGTTTGAGTGGACCACATCAGTTGCATCGTCGCAAAAGCGGTAGGATGTCGCCTCGCCTGCGCATTCAAAAGATCTCTATTGCGCGCGATAGTGAGTGGGCGAGAGGACGCGAGGAAACAGAAAATAGAAAAGTCAACCCACACATCGAGGCGGGGTGTCGCACACTCTACTCTTGCCAATTGTATGCAGAAAGCGACCGCGCGCGTCTGCCCTCGCGAGAGCCGGAGAATCTGCGTCGCGATTCTCCACCAATCGTTTCGTTGCGCGCAATTCAAACTGCAATTCTTCGCAATTCATTCGCAATTCATCGCGCGACTCCCTGCTTCTTCTCGCGCGGGAAACGACAGCGCGCCGCGTGGAAGAGAGAAGAAGCACGAAGGCGCACGAGCACGAGCACGAGCACGAGCACGAGCACGAGCACGAGCACGAGGCGGATCGATCGATCGACGACTACTGCTGCACGCCACACGCCGCACGCCGCACGCCGGACACCTTTGCCCGCTTCCCCTCTAGGTCGCCGCTGCCGCTCAAGCGCATCGTCGCGAGCGCGCAGCCCTCTATCGTACGCTCGACTGCCTGGCTCGATCGCTCGATCTCGATCGCCAGCCACAGCAACCGCACCACCGAGTCCACCGCACACACACACACAAACACCTCCCCTCCTTTCCACTGTCTGTGAGCACGCACGCCCGCCCACACGCGCGAGCCTCGATCGTCTGGCGCTCTTGCCTGCGCAGTGCCGTCTGCTCGACTAGCGCGCGCAGCGACTCGACGCTACTTCTAGCGCACCGAAACGCGCTCGTCCTCCTCGACCGCCACGCACTCACTCGAACGGTGAGTCTCGCGCGATAGCAGCGACTCCCTCCTCTCCTTCCCCTCATGGTAATGCAAGGCGGTCTTTCTCATGTCGCTTGCCGTGTTGTTTCGTTCGTGTGTGTGCGCGTGCGCGCCTGTGCAGGATCATGTCGAATGACTGGATCTTCACGGAGACGGAGCTGCGGTCGACGCCGTCGCAGCGCGAGGGCATGAAGTTCGTGGACGAGCTGATCCTGCGCCGCAAGGCGTGCGACTTTATCGAGAAGATGTCGAAGGCGCTGGACTTGCCGAAGCTCGCACAGATCAGCGCCGACAACTTTCTGCACCGGTTCTTCATGCGGCAGTCGCTGGTGCGCTACGACAAGTACTTGGTCGCGGCGGCGTGTGTGCTGCTGGGCTCGAAGGCCGAAGAGTCGCCAAAGAAGATCGCGTACATCGCGAAGGAGTACATTGGCGTGCGCAAGGTGGTGGAGAAGGACCAAGTGTTTGCGATCCAGAAGCACGACCCGCAAGTGATCGCGGGGAAGATCATCTCGATGGAAGGCGTGGTGCTGCACGCGTTGGCGTACGAGCTGACGCTGTCGCACCCGTACAAGTACATCAACGAGAAGGTGGACAAGGTGGTGCGCCTGCAGAACTTGACGGAAGAAGACGTGAAGTCTTTGAGTGGGAAGATCAAACAAGTCGCCTGGAGCTTCTTGAACGACAGCGCGTACACGCTTGCGTGTCTTCGGCTGGAAGCAGCCGAGTTGGCAGCTGGGGCGGTGTACTTGGCGGGTCTCTACGAGAGCTACGTCCCGGAAGGGCTGTGCACTCGCGACGGTGAGCCGTGGTGGAGCGTGCTGTCGACACCAGTCCAAACCTTGCAAGGTACAGCCGCATCTGCGCGCACTTGCTCTGTTTGGTGTGTGGAGGCAGCTTTAACAGACGTGGTGTGTCTGCTGGCGTAGATGCGGCCCGGTACTTGCTGGAGGCGTACACCGAGCCGTACATCCGGACCCAAGTGCTGCCATCCGGGCTGTCGAAGCTCGTGTACATCTACCACCCGCCGAAGCGCGTCGAGAGCCCGGCGACGATGTTTGCAGAGATGGAGTTCGAAGCGCAAGAGCCGTCCACGAGCATGTCGTCTCCAATGGACTCTGCGCTGTGCGTGACGTCTCCGGAGTGCGGCGGGAGCCAGGGCCGATCACCGTTCGAGCACGACTTTGACCACGACGTGAAAGTGCCCAAGGACTGCGACGAGAGCCCTCGCGAGACGGCGCAAGTTCCGAGCGCGCCTGCGACTTTGGTGGATAGTTATCCTCGCGGCAACTATTGTTCAAGTGCTGACCAGTTGCTGCCGGGACACCCGAAGCCATCTCGCAAGCGCGTGAAAGAGTCGTCGTCCGAGAAGAAGTATTGGTATGGTAAGAAGTCCAAGTTCTCCATGTAAATCGCCACCACCTCCGCCTCGTGCGCGTCGCCCGCCGTCCGCCCGTCCGCCCGTCCGTCCGTCCGTCCGTCCGTCGGCGTGCGTCGAGCGAGCGAGCGAGTCTGCTCTCCGCCATTTTCCTTCAGTGGCAACCAAAACACACAAATACAGAAATATTTATGAGCAGCATGTCTTCCGAGTCTTCATGTCTGTCCATCGGTCTGCTTCTCTGCGCTGTACTAGTACTTGGACGACGAAGCCAGCCCTCATGCGAGTGCACACTGATTGACTTTGCCAGACCCAGCCTGCCTCGACTCGATGCGGTTGGACAACGTCGATCGACTTGAGTCACTCATCCCGTCCTGGCTGCGAGCGCGAGCCATGATGCCATCTTCATGACCAAGCAAACCAAGCAAGCAACGCGTTGAGCGGCAACAGCAGTATGCGCACGAGAACGTGTCCATTCAAATCCGCTCTGTGCGTCCAGGGGTGAGCAACACTGGCGAATCCATCGTGCTGCTCCAGCCTGCTCTGCCCTTGGTCCCGCAGTTTGACAAAGGTGCTGTCACGATCCATCGGCGGAACGCGACGAAGACGGTGTTCGGTGATCGAAGCATGGCAGCACGATGGATGCACTGCTGTCGTCACCACGGTTGTTGGTTGCTCAGGACTGCTGCTAAATATCGGTACACCATCTCGTACTGCTCCTGCTCATGCGGCAGTGGCAACACGCACACACACACAGTGCTGAGTCCAACGACGAGATGACACGCGACATACAAAGAGGATGTGCACACCCAACAGCAAGAGCACATACCGGCGTCTGCACCATGCCTGGACGCTGCGACCGAATGCGGTGCACCACTTGCTGGACGTTCAGCGCAGCGAGAAGAGCGGCGCCTTGGTCGCTTGTGCTGCTACTCGCCATCGCCCTCTCGATGTCTCGCAAGATGATGTCGATCGCGATGAACGTCCCAGACCGACCGATGCCTGCGCTGCAGTGCACCACCACGCGCGCGTCGACACCGAGTGCCCGCGACGCCTCCTGCCGATACGCATTCACCATCTCGAGCATTGGCGCAATGACTCGGAAGTCTTGCAGCACACCGTGGTCGGGCCAGATCGTAAGCTGCAGTTGCTGGATGATACGGCTCGGAGACTCCGCGCCACTGCTGTCGACGCGCCACACCTTGAACGAGCGCACAGTGAAGCCATGCGACGCCGGGTGGTCCTCTTCTCCAATCAGCTGCACGCGCACGCCTTTGAAGTCCACGCACTTGCCATGCTTGTCCCAGTACAGATCCGCTTTCAGCCGCTCGCGCTCCACAAAGTTCGTGAGCATGAGAATGACGTGCACGTCGCATTCCCAGACCATGTGCCAAAAGTCGCAGATCGCACTCGGGATTGGCGCGCAGCACGCGATGTAGTGGCTGTCGACAAAGTTGGCGTTGATGTAGTCGCCAGCAGGCGTGTTCTCGGGGTTCAATAGATGCACGCGCGTCTTCTCGAACGGCAGCACGTCGCGGTACCGATTCTTGGCTTTCGTGAACTTTGTCTGCGGCGTTAGCGCCGCTTCGTACCACGGCGCGTTGTCGATGCTCCAGCAGATCTCGAGGTACTCGCGCTCGAACCCGGAGCGCGCGTTGCCACTCGGGAGGCGCAGCTGTTCGACCTGCACGTGTGATGAGACAGCGAGACGGCCATGAGTACACAAGAGGCCTTCACTTCGTGGCGACAGCGCACGCTTGCACGCACCTTGTAGAGGAAGTCCTGCACCACGCGAACGCAGGTGGGTGGGAGGGTCTGCGGACGCGAGAACGTCTCGCGCAGGAACGCGATGCCTAGATGCACAGCAGCACACGAACACAAACGTGTTCAAGTGAGCGCGCGAGATCGCAGTCAGTGCAGCACCCCTGCTTCTTTGACAAAGAGGGAAGTCGCGAGCAAGTGCGTTCGTCGCGAGCAAGCACATTGGATGCTCGGACATGCCTGATTGCGAAGCACTGTGCGCCGCGGTGAGCGGGCTCCTAGCATCGTTTGGTCGAGTGGCGGCGTCCATTGGGCGTTCAGACGGTAGGTCCAACGAGGTGAAGGGGCTGGCTCGGGTCGGCAGCAGCGGTAGCAGTGACGTAGCAGGCAACCGAACGAGACGAGAGCGTTGTCGTCGTCGTCGTCGTCTTTGGCGCGGTATCGCTGTTATCCCTAGTCATGTCAATTTTGTAATTATCTGCGTTCTTATAGGTCAATTCAATTAATTTTGCGTGCGCAAGCAGCAGCGTGGAAGACCGAAGTGCGGCGGCGCGGCGCGATGCGATGCGCGGAAGAGCACTCGACAAGTGCGTTCACGAGTCGATCGTGCACTCCGACACAGCAGTCCTCTAGCGACGGACGGAAAGACAGCATGGATCGCGACGCGCGTTCAACAATCGATGCAAAACATAACATTCGACGCGCGATCATGTGCGGCGAGCGCCGTGGCGAATGCACACGCCGTGGCGCACTGCACCTTTGTCGCAACCGTCCTCTCTGCAGCGCCGTCCGCCGCCGTGCGACACACAGTGCTGGCCACCAACTGCGCTCTTTGAGCAATTGTCCACTTCACATCGTCGTCCACCGCCGTGTGCGATGCACAACCCACCCTTGAGTGCGGTCTTGGTGCAGTAGCTGGCAGTGCAGCGCTTGCCGCCGCCGTGTGCCGAGCAGAACCCGCCTGCGAGCGCAGACTTGGCGCAGCCGCGACCTCGACAGCGCTTGCCGCCGCCGTGCGCGATGCAGAAACCTCCCTCCTTCGCGCTCTTCTCGCAACGGTCTGTGCGGCAGCGACGTCCACCGCCGTGCGCGATGCAGTAGCCGCCAGTCTTGGCGCACTTGTGACAATCGGGCACCTTGCAGAGCCGACTGGGCTTGTGGAACGCGCAAAAGTCGCCGACAAGGCTGCTCGCGCGGTGGTAGCAGTTCTTCTTGGCGCAGAGCACGCTGATGTCAGCACTCGCAAGCGGAGGCTCTCGGCACGCAGCGCTCGGTTGTTCTCTGTCTGGGGCGACATCGTCGGCGACAGTGACAGCTGCTGGGTGGACGATGAAGCTGAGACTCATGCGCTGCGGGTCGAGCGGACTCGAGTCGGCTCGGCTCGCCGTGGGCAGCGCGACGCCACTGCAGCGCGACGGCTGTGCATTCGCGTTCGCGATCATGCTGTGAAGCGTGTGCGTGTGTACTCGTGCTGGTGTGAGCATGGGCGGTAGGTTCGAGCGAGGTCGGCCACGTCGATTTGCGAATGGATGGAGCGTCAGCGGATCGACCAGGCGACCGCAGTCCACTCGCAAGCGCATCGTGACAGCAGTGGTGCCACGAGCTCAACACGACGGGAGGAAAAAAGAAAGCGATCTCGCAGACGCGAGCGCTGTGTTTCATCCGCCTGCCTGCCCGCCCTTGCTTGCGAATCGAGCGCTTAGCGAGTCGCAGCAGTGGAGAGAGAGACCTCGCGTGCACCCAAAGTCGTTCATACAGCCTCAAATTCAGAACGCGAACGCGGAGTGGACCGACTCTGACCGCGACCGAGCGCACGAACACGAGCACCCTCGCCTCGGTCGCACACACACGTATTGCAGCAACGACTAGCACTGCATCACAACGGACCGCCGACGTGAGCTAGTACTCGTGCTCGTGCTCTGCTCCGCCGCTCATCGCGAATGATCGACTCGGTTGACTGCAGCCGTGACACACGCTGCAGACGAACGCGGGCTGACGTTGATGCAGGCGTCGAAATAATGGGTATACTGTTGCAGAAAGGACTTGAGCAACAGCCACACCTCTCAGTGCCAGCACGAACTCGCGCGCATGGCGCCATTCACTCGATCAACTCCGCTACACTGAACGTGTACGATCGCAACGTCTTCGCTCGCTCAGAACGAGTCGGCTAGCTGGCGCCGCTCACACATCGAGCGCAGCTACACTGAGCTCCCGCTTGGCGCGTTCTGGGGATAGCTGCCGTTCGGACTTGCGCCGTAGACCTGCTGCTGGTAGCCTGGGTACTGGTAGTACCCATACCCACCTTGCTGTTGCTGCTGTTGTTGCGGAGGTGGCTGCTGCGGCTGCTGCTGCTGCTGCTGGTTGTAAAAGTTGCTAAACTGACCAGGCTGTGGCTGCGACGGCGCATAGCCTGGATATGCTGGAGGCGCAGACGCGTTCCCGTTCGACGTCTGCTGGTACATTGCGTACGGGTGCTGCGTGTATGCATTCGGCTGCTGCGGCTGTTGTTGTTGTTGTTGTTGTTGTTGTTGCTGCGCTTGCACCCTCGCATAGTCGTAGCTCGGCGGCGCCTGCTGCGACGGCGGCGGCGGGTAGAACTGCGGCGTCGTGCCTGCCATTTGGCGCGCGAACGCCTCGTCGCTGTTTGCATTCGCACTCGCATCCTGGACGTGCATGCTCGCCATCATCTGCTGCGCGAGCACCGCGTCCTTGGCTTCTGTGCGCTTCATCTCGTCGTCCGAGGCGATGTTGAGCTCCAGCTCGCGCTTCTCGATCTCGCGCGCGGCGCAGTGGTCAGCCACGGTCTGGTGGAGTTGATCAATGCGCGTCTGCAGCTCTTCGTAGAACGCGTGCCCTTCCTTCACGTGCGACTCGAGCTGCTCGAACACGTCCACGGCGTCGCTCAGGAGCTGGAGAAACGCCTGGCGCGCTTGAATGACCGCGTCGCTCGCTTTCTTCGCATCAAAGTGCGCGTTCGCCTCGACGATCTGCCCGAGCAACACCTGCTCCTCGCTGCCAATCGTCTCGATCTTGTCGGCAAAGTGCGTCCGGAAGAACTGTTTCTCGGCTCCAAGTGCAGCGTCCGTGCCGGCAGCGTCCTTCGCGCCGTTCAGGAGGATCGGCAGGACGTTGAACTTGTCGAACGACGAGCTGAAGTCCCGCGCCACTTGGTCCCTCTCCTCGATCAGCGTCCCGAGCTGCAGCAGCAGCGCCGACAGCACGCTGATCTCGTGGCTGCAGCTCGAGTTGTCGTGCTGCAGCAGTGGCAGCTGCCGGTCGAGCGCCGCTTTCGCTTGCGACAGCAGCACGAGCTTGGACGCACTCGCCTGGAGCTTGTCACGCACAATGTCGTCCGAGTTCTTTGCCTCCTGCACGAGACGGTAGTACCGATCCACGTCGGCGCGGAAGTTCTGGTCGAGCGTCGACGACGCCGGGCGTGACCAGCGCTTGC
Organism: Globisporangium parvum; assembly: GCA_023333885.1. Taxonomy (NCBI): domain Eukaryota; phylum Oomycota; class Peronosporomycetes; order Pythiales; family Pythiaceae; genus Globisporangium; species Globisporangium parvum. The sequence goes on from JAASFT010000885.1 coordinate 9,896, forward strand.
TCCCGTAGTTCTGCCGACACACGTTGTCGTCCACCTCTTCGGCGCTCAGCTGCGTCTCAATCGCATGCAGCCGCTTCTCGGCGCGGTCAGACGCGCTCTGGTTCTCCTTGAGCTTCTGCTGCAGGAACGCCGAGACGGTGTTGTGCTGCGGGTCCTCGGTCGCAGCCACCTCGGTGCGCACGAAGATCCGATTCGCAGTCTGGATGTGCTGGATGCGCTGCCAGATCGTCGCCGGGATGCCGTTGTCGCTCGTCTTCTCGAACGCCTCGATTGACGCAGGCAGCCCGAGCGCGTTGAGCTTGCTCTTGGCCATCTCGTTGCTCTCCGAGACCTTCTCGGTCGTCGCAGCGAGCAGCTGCTTGATCTCCTCTTTCTCAGCCGCTGCGCGCTGGAGCACGCTCTTGGGGACGAACTGCTCAAAGAGGTCACCGCCGCTCAGCTCCTGCGCGAGCTCGTCGCTCGTGACCGGGAGCGCGCGGACCATGCTCGCCTTGCCGATCGCAGGCAGATCCGAGAACTTGGGCACGTTCTCCAAGTACACGCTCGCGTTGTCTTTCTGCGCAGTCTGCAAGTGCTCGCGGATCACACGCTGCAGTGCACGCACTGACTCGATGAGCGACCCTGGGAGCTTGTTCGTCGACGCCATCTTGATGCCGTCGTGGCACTCGTCCTCAGCTGCCTTGAGCCGCGCGATCTCTTCGCCGTAGCCCGTGCCGCGCGCGAGCGCAACGTCCTTCGACGCCTTCGCCTGCCAGTACTGCGTCGCAGCCTTCATGCAGTGCACCTGGAACGCCACGTGGAGCGCCCACGTGCGGTCGATCGTGCCGCTGAGCGCCGGCGAGTTGCAAAAGTCGAGCGCGTTCAGGTAGAACTCGAGCGCCTGGTGCGCGAGCTTGGCCTTGATCCCGTCCTTCATCTGGTCCTTGATCGCCTTCTCGTAGAAGCACGCTTGCGCCTGCGCGAGCATGAGGTACGTGAGCATCCCGAGCCCCTCGGTGCTCATGTCTGGCGTCCGCGCGCCGAGACATTGGTCCACGAGCTCGTCCTTCACGCGCGCGAACGCCCCTGCCGCGAGCATGAAGTGCTTGCACGCCGTCTTGAGTCCGTCCGCCGAGCTCCGATCGGTCTGCACGCCGAGCTGGCTCTCGAGCGCGCCGTAGTTGAACATCACAGCGGCTTGCTCGAAGCGCACGCTCGCTTGCGTGATCTTCTTGCGCGGACAGAACGAGTCGTTCCACGTGAACTGCAGCCGCAGCGACGCAGCTGCGCTGCTGGGAGCTCCAGACGCGCCGGCGTCGCACGGGAACCGCGCGACAAAGCGGTCGAGTTGTGCAAAGTAGCGCAGCAGCACGTGGCGAGAGATGCTCGACGGCGTGCGCACTAGGTCGACGTCGGTCTTGAGCTGGAGGAACTTGTCCACTGCGTCTTGCTGCGGCGGCGTGAGCTCTGTCGCCGTTGGAGGTGGTGTGGCTGCGTCGTCGCCGCTGGCTGCGAGATCGCTCGCGTACTCGCGCAGGATGAACTCCTGTAGCGGTCGGCGCAGCGATGGGAGCGGCGTATCGCTCTGCTTGAAGCCGATGCCGAGCATTGCGCTGCTGCGTGTGGTGTCGTGGTGTGCGAGGCGAGTGAGTGAGTGAGTGTGCGAGTGAGCGAGCGAGTGAGCGCTCTGCTAGGAGAAGAAGTGCTCTTCGTGTGTTGCCTGCTGCTGGTTGTTCTCGCGCTGCTGTCGTCGAATACTGGTAAGCAAGGAGAGCAATCGCGCAGCTGGGCTGAACTGGATGTGGGTTCGTCTGTGTTGATGTGGTTCAAGCGTGGAGCGGTCGATACAACGATCAGTGTAGGGGATCTGGAGTTGAGTGTTCGCCGCGATGGTGTCGTAAAAGACCGCAAGTGGGTTGCTAAAAGCGTTGTTGTGCGTGCGGTTTGTTGTTTTGTATTGATGCAAATGTGTGCTGTTGGTTGGTAAATCGTCGTCGTCTGCTGGTGCAATTTTGCGTGCATGCACTCGTTGCAAGAATGCGTGTGGGCGCTAATTTAGGATACATTCGATTTGATGTCGCTTATGAGACGAG
>JAASFT010000886.1:0-11922 GCA_023333885.1 Globisporangium parvum
TATGCGAGGTACGAGAGCACGGCGGCACCGACCCAGGCGCAACTGAGCGCAAGTCCGCGATGGCTCAGCTGTGCGATCATGTACCAGTCAGCGAGGATCGAGATCGCGGGGATGAATGGCACGAGCGGCGCGGCAAAGTACAGCGCCTGGTTCGTCTGCTGCGGGCACTTGACGTAGTACACGACGGTCACGCCGGCAGCGAGCACGACGCTGACGATCGCGAGCACTAGACACGCGTCCGAGTTGTTGTTCACCGAGCCTTCCTGGTACAGGAACGCAGCGAGACCCGTGAGCAGCACGAGCGCACCGATGAGCTGCGCACCAAGACGCGGTGATGCGTCGCGCGTGCGGATGTTGAGCAGCGCGACGTTCGCGAGGATGAACGACATCATGACGCCAAAGTTCACGATGTCCCAGAGCGTGTCGAACGGCAGCACGGTCGCGACGACTGTGAAGAAGACGCCGGAGATGAGGATGTTCCAGAAGAGGTTCTTACGGCTGTCGACCTGCGCAAAGATCTTGGGCACAAGACCGTCGCACGCAAGCGCGTAGTTGACCCGCGGCTGTGCGAGGAAACCCACGAGGACAACGACTGGCATCGTGACAGTCTCACCCGCGCGCACGATCGTCCCAGCCCACTTCCAGCCGTGGTACTCAAAGCCGTCGGCAAAGCTCCCAGCGTCGAGGTACGGGATCATGCCCGAGAGCACGAGCGAACAGAGCGCACTGATGAGCACAGTCGCAACGACGACGATCATGACTGCGATCGGGACGTTGCGCTTCGCGTTGCGCGCTTCGCCGGAGAGACAGCAGACTTCGTCAAAGCCCGAGAAGCCAAAGAACGCTTGCGACGCACCAGTGATGACACCCTGGAAGCCGAATGCGCTCACACCTTCGATCTGCGTGCGCGACGGAATGAACGGCGCAAAGTTCGCAGTGTCTATCGCCGCGAGCCCTGCGACGATGATGAACGCGACGACCGAGACCTTGAGGATCGTGAACGTGTTCACAAAGTTCTTGCCAAAGCGCACGCCAACGAGGAGCACGACCATGCTGAGGAACTGGATGAGTCCGCCGAGTAGGTTGGCGTGCTTGAGGTTGAGCCAGTGGAAGTTCCTGCTCGGGTGCTCAAGCAAGAGCCACTCCTCGACTTTGTCGGCCCAGCTCCGCGCCACGCCGGCAGCCGAGACCGAGTACTCGAGCGACACGAGCCACGCCGCGATGACAGCAGGGAGTTCACCGATGCCGTGGTACGAGTACGCGTACGTGCTGCCGCCGGATGGGATGCGCGTGCTGAGCTCCATGTATGCGAACGTGTTGAAGATGCAGACGACGCCGCCGATGAGCCAGCTGAGCACTGCCGCAGGCCCTGCGATCGTCGAGATCATGAGTCCAGTCGTCGAGAACACGCCGCTGCCGATCGTCGCACCCATGCCGAGGCAGATGAGGTCGAACATGCCGAGTGTGCGCTCGAGGTCCTCTTTCTTCTCCTCTGCGTCGATCACATGCAGCGGCTTCGTGCGGAACATGTTCGCAAAGAGCGACGACGCCATGGCTGAGCTGACTTCGAGCTGCTTGCTGCGCTACTTCGTGGAGCTTGTGTGGGTGTGCGCGAGCTGGTCGATTCGCGAGTGTGCTCGCTCGTTGTTGCGAGAAGGTGGAGAGGATCGAGCGGCACGGACGCGCTTCAGTTTGAGTGTGTTTGCGCGCCTCACCATCTTGGTGGAGCTCCTGTCCTGTGGTCTTGGTCGCCAGAGACGAGTCATGTGTGACAGCCGGTCAGGCGCCACCGCGCTTGGGCGATCTCGAGCGTTGCGCTCGAGAGTGCCTCCTCGTGCCTCCTCGCCATTGAGAGCTGCACTCTGCGGAGTTACACCGCTGCGAGACGACCGCGATGCTGTCATCGCGCTTCGTAGCACCACCGACAGCGTACACCAAGCACGAGAGAGAGAGCCATCGAATTGACAGCGCCGGTGTTCGGATCACCACAAGAGCACGCACGGAAGCTCCGAGCAGCACCAGATGGTGCGCGCGGACCCATCAGCAAATCGCGCACGACCAGCGAATCCGCGAGCTGAAGTTCGCTGGTGTCACGCGCGACCGCACTCGTCGATGAGAGCGTGGCGACACATTGGCTCGCGACAGGAGATCCAGACATCAGAATGGCGCAGTGGAGCTACATCCCTCGCACGGTACATGCCTAAGGCTCGAGGCGTCTGTCAAGTGCACATTTGCAAAGACATTGCTCACTCACGAGCCATGGCATCACGTCATGTCGGTGCACAGAGCAGCACGAGATCCTCGAGCGCCTGACTGAACCAACCACACACTGGCTCGCGATCGCACGCGTCCTTGCTCCAGCAGCATTGGGGATACGACTTACGTACAGCGCACTGCAGATCCTGACGAAGCAGCGTGAGACGAGCCCTTCACACTCGTCGTCGCAGTCGTCTAGGACAGAGCGTCTTCAGCACCACATACATGCATGGACAGCAGCAGCAGTGCGCTCGAAGGGACCGAAGCCTAATAGTGTGCATGTTTGTCTGTCCGAGTGTGTCTGTGAGAGCGAGCGCGCCTAGGACAAGTGCCGACTGATCGAGTTCCGCAGCGCCGCTGGCACGGCATCTGAGCGCGGGAGCGAGTTGGACGCGATGTACGACTCGGCGAGCGTCGTCTCTTCGTCGCAGCTGAACGCGTAGCCCGTGTTCCGGCGCGACGCACTGCTCGTTTTGAAGTACTTGTGCGGGATGCGGTCCCACGCGCCGATGCCGCCGGCTTCGTCCGATGACACTGACGAGCTGTAGACGCTCGCTGAGAAGCTGTCGGCCGTGAGCGGAACGTTGTCGGACGCGGTCGAGCGCACACCACCAGCGCGCATGTCGTCGAGCGTATCGTCGTCGTCGTCGCCGTCGTTGCGGTCCTGGAGGTGGTGCGCCATGTTCGTCGTTGCGCCGACCGAGTTTGTCCGGTACGACTTGGTCGTGAGGTCCGTGCCGCGAAAGTCGCTCATCAAGCCCGTGTGCTGGACGTCGTCGAGCGACATCGACAGTGTCTGCGCTTCGACGTGGTTGATCGTCAAGCGGCGCTTGCGCTTCTCGACCGACTCGGACAGAACTTGGTTCAGCTCCGGGTAGAACGTGCGCTGGTACTGGTTGTACGCAAAGTGGCGTCCGAGCGCAATGACGCAGCCCATGACGACAACGAGGACGTAGCCCCAGCTCATGGCTGTTGGCACGAACGACCCAAACTCGTCGTAGCTCACTTTGATCTTCGAGAAGAACTCGACTTGCGTCCCCATCGCAGCAAAGCCGAACCACGAGAGCACGCTCAAGGACCAGCACGTGAGTGCCAAGAGCGTCCACGTGTCCGAGATGAGCCAGATCTTGAGGTTCACGATCAGCACAGTCATCGAGAACGCGACCATGCCGTACTCGACGCGCGACTCGCTCCCACGCGCAGTGTCCGACGCGTTGAAGCCGAACGACATGACCACGAAGATCACGAGCGACTCGTACACTGCGGCGCCGACCCAGCGGAAGAACGTGTACATGTTGAAGTAGTACCGCTCCGGGCCTTTGCGGTACAGGTCCGGGTACTCGGTGCTAAAGTGCGCCGGCAAGTCTTTGTCCATGACGCCCACGACGACGATCGGCAAGCCCGTGAACGCGACGTTGTAGACCTGGACACCGAGCTCCCAGTACATCTTGGAGCCCGAGGCGCCCGAGAGGTAGCCGTACCAGTACTGCGCGAGCACGAGCGTGATGTTCTTGTAGAACATGTACAGCACGAGCTTGGAGATGCGGATGTAGTTCCACCGCCCGTGCACGAGCAAGAGGCGCTCGAGGAACCGGAACTGCGCGATCGCATAGTCCGACGAGTTCACGGCTTGCATGCCCTCTTGCCCTGAGATCCCAACGCCGACGTGCGCGGCTTGGATCATCGCGACGTCGTTCGCGCCGTCGCCGATCGCGAGCGTCCGCGCAGACGCGATGTTGTCGCGCACGAGGCGCACCATCTCGGCTTTCTGCGCCGGCGACACGCGATTGCAGATCACGGCGCGGCAGAGCTTGGCGAACGCGAGCAAGTGCGGCGCAGTGCGCGGACTGAGCGCCCACTCGAGCGCTTCGCCGTCAATCACGAGCGCGATCTCGAGCTTCGCGTCGGCTTTGCACTTCTCCTTGTACTCGCGCGCCGCGGCGTTCAAGCGCGCGACGATCGCGTCTTCGTTCGGGCACGTCGTGCAGTTCACGACGACCTGCGTGATCGAGTTGTCCAAGAGCGAACACGCGTACGCAATGTTGATCGCCGTCTCCTCTTTGTCGCCAGTGAGCATCCAGACCTTGATACCCGCCGCTGTGAGCGACGCGAGGCACGTCGGGACACCGTCTTGGAGCTTGTCTTCGATCGCCGTTGCACCAATGAGCTCGAGGTTCTCCTCCATCTCCTCCATGAGCGCGTCGATCGCATTCGGCTTGCCATCTTTGCGCCGGTCGATCTCCGCGACGTTCCCCTGCGCGTCGTCGAACTGGCGCTTCCACTTCTGGAACCACTTCTCGTCCAAGCGCTTCACGGCGAGCGCTAATGTGCGGAGACCGTCGTCAGCAAATGTCTCCATGTGATCGCGGGTCGTCTTCTTGAGATGGTCGGTCGCTGGGTCGTCTTTGAGCCGCTGGTAGATCATCATGTCGGCGCCTTTGGTGTACAAGTACAGCTCGCCGTTCGGGCGGCGCACGACCACAGACATGCGCTTGCGCGTGCTGTTGAACTCCAAGACGTCGAGGACGTCAAAGACCTGGCGCTCGCCCAAGACGTCGATCGTCGCTTTCCCAACGCCGCGGTTCACAAAGTTAAAGCCAGCGAACGCAGCGCCAGCCACGAGCGCTTGCTCGTCCGGCGACGACGCCGAGAGCCGCACTTCGCCCGTCTCGAGCTTCTCGGGAATGACAGTGTGGCACACAGCCAAGTGCTCAAAGAACTGCATGATACTGCGCTGCTGCGCGGCACCAGCGTTGCCTTTCAACGCCGCGAAGAACGCTGGGTCGACAAAGTTCACGTACTGCATGCGCTTCATGCTCGGGTCCATCTTTGGCTCGTGCGGGATCGGCTTGCCGGCGCGCACGAGCGCAGCGCGACCGATCTCGGTGATGCCGGAGCCATACGCAATGCCGTTGATCGAGCACTTGCGGAACTCCATGATGTTGCACGTGAGCGTCCCGGTCTTGTCGCTAAAGACGTACGAGATCTGTCCGAGCTCTTCGTTCAGCGCCATCGTGCGCACGATCGCCGGTGTGTCCGTCTCGGCGTGGTACATCTCGCGGTCCCACGCCATGAACTTCGCTTGGAGGAACTTCACGCTCGTCATCGAGACGTAGAGCGAGATCGGAATGACTTGGTAGAGCAGGAGGAAGTAGTAGAAGAGCATCTGGATGAACGACTGCCACCGCGGCTGCGCGCGGACGTCGTCGCTCAGCTTGATGTACCACGTGTGGCGAACAATGTCGTACTGCCACGTGACGTAGCACGTCGCAGCGACGGCGCACGCGAGGAAGAGGCCGATGCAGAGGATCCCAATCATCTTGTTCATCGAGAGCATGACGTCGCTCCACTTGGACGGCGCAGCGCTCGCGCTCTGCATGATCTTTGTGTCCGGCCCAGTGTTGAGCACGAGTCCGTAGATCCAGTCCGTGTTGCGCAAGTTGCAGCCGCGCAAGAGGACGTTCTTGACCGAGAGCGGCATGACCTCCATGCCACAGCCTTCGCTCACAGTCACCTCGACTTTGCCGGCAAACTTGTTGATGTACGGGTTCGGCTGCTCAAACTTCACGACGCCGCGCAAGAGCATGAGCTCCTGCGGGTTCACGAGCGCGCTCATGGTCGGTGCGATCGCCTGTCGGAGCTTCAGGTTCGTCTCGCCGTCGAGCGACTTCGTCTCGACGTAGCAGATGCCACTGGCAGCTTCCCCAACCGGCTCCGACACAGCGAGGATGAGGACGTCTGCGGGAATGACTTCGCGGTTCCGGATCTGGACAAAGTCGCCGACTTTGATGTGCGACCACAGCGTGTCGTCGACGTGGCCGTTCCGGATGATGTGGCACTTGGCCGAGTTCGCTTCGCGGTCCGACTGGTGGCGCCGCAAGTCCTCCATGATCGCAAAGACGGCGTCGATCGAGATGACAAAGAGCAACACCGGCGCGTTCGTTGGCACGCCGTACGTGTTACTGATCGACTTGATCGACTGGAGCACGCAGACGACAAGGAAGAAGAAGTTGGCGACTTTGCGGAAGCTCTCGTGGAGGAACTTGGGCAGGAACGTGACGACGTTGTACTTGGACGTGATCACGACGTTCGTCGCTTTGTCAAACACGGCGTTCCCAGGCGCGTAGTTGAAGTACACTTCGCGAACGTCCTGCTTGGCGTCCGCGTCGACGCTCGTTGTCGCCGCCATGCCGTCGGTCGACAGCCCTGGGTCCTTCGCCGCCGCGTTGCGGCCGCCCGGTTTGCTCAAGACGGTGCTCGGTTTGCTGCCGCCAGTGAGCGTGCGCTTCGCACGCACGTGGTCTGCGTCGGACGAGCCGGCTTCCCCTGCCATGAGTCGCTGATTCTGCAGCAACGCAGGGCTCTCCATCTCTGCGTACGCGTCGCTGCCGGCGCTCTCTTGCTTCCGCAGCGGCGGGTTGCTGCTCGTGCTGCGCGCTTGGTGGCGCAGGAGCTCTTCGTCTTCGACGCGCGGACCGCCGCCGCCGAATAGACGCACGCCTGCGATCGGCCGCCGCGGGCTCTTGCTCGCCATCCACGCCCCCACTCACTCACTCGTCACTCCTCGCTCCGTCGCGTCGAAACGTACGTACGAACGAATGTGTGTGTGTCGAAGGCGTCGTTCACGTGCGAGAAAAAAGCGCGACGCAGCGAGATGGTGCTCGCGGTCGCGGTAGTGATCGAGCACAGACACAGAGAGGCGTCGAGTGCTAGTGTCGCCGCCGTCGCTGCTGCTGTCGTCGTCGCCGCCGCTGTCGACTTGCCTTCCTCCTGCACCTGCTTGCTCTGCGTACGAGGTGCGCTTGTTGGCGACACACACAGAGCCGTTTTGTATCGCGACCTGTGTTGATAGCGAGTTTGTATGGCGAAACATGCCGCCGTCTATTCTTGAAGCAGCGGCGATAGAGAGGACCAAGCACAAGAGCGAGCGCGCGACGAGCATACGAGAACGAAGAGCAGCGCAAAAGAGAGAACGCACATGCGAGATAGACGAGGAGCGTGACAGAAACTGGATAGTGCGAACTTGAGGGAAAGTGACATGCCGTTTGTATCGCCATCACTGTTTCAGCAGCCGGTCGATTCCCACAGGTGAGAATATCAGAGTGTGGTTTTTGAGGGGGGAAGAATCACAGTGCATACAAACCGCAAGTCTGGATTTAGATACGATGAACAGGTCATTTTTCTATTCAGGTAGAAACGCTTGCTCACGCATATGGTGTTGACCACATGAGTTGGATCGCATGGACGAATCGTGAGGATTGGACCCATATCCGTGTTGGAGGCCTTGTCAGTAGTGACGACGCTCATTGCAACCCGGCGGAGTGGCCATGACCTCGTTGATGACTTCGAAGATGTCTTCTCTAGTGTGTTTGGATTGTCAGGATTTGTCATTTCAAGTGTTTATCACACATTTCGACATCTACACAACTATACATCTATCGATTGTAATAGATTGCAATATGAGTGTTTTGCTTATACCATAAAACTATGTTGTGCGGCTGGCATGATGGAGAGGAGGAACCTTGTAGATGTGCTGAGTCGAGGGTAGCTTTCATGACCACAGCCGGTTGCTCTATCGACCTGAGCCGAGCGAGTACAAGGATTTGCCTATGATGTTTTCTTCCTATTTCTCTCTCATTCAGAAGTTGACTTCCGCCATCCTTCGCCTGCTTCACTCCCCAGACGAAACGGCCAGCGTTGAAAAGTAATTGGAACAGAGTTTCAAGGACGACCAATTCCTAAACTAGAATGCGATAGAGAGGATGTAGTTACCAACAACAACTACCAGGAAACCGAAGGGGTAGCGTCAACCCGTGTCGAGCCAGTTCCTGAGCTCTGCAATCGACACACAGATGGCCCACACACCCTGTGTATCGCCAGGCAACACCTGTTCTGGGCAGTGTCTCTCACAATGTGTATCCCTTTCTTCAACTTTGTTTCAGATTGGGTCGAGAGGTATAGCTGTGCCAGCTGACAAATCGCCAAAACATGAAGCAAACAGTCAATATATTCACTCTTACGCTCTCTTCTCTTCTATCTCTTTCACTCTCACTCGTCCACATTCACTCAATATGGAGGTTCCGCTTCTTCCCAGCGCGAGCAGGCGGTCAATATGGAGGACCTTCGCTGGTAGCGTCGGTCGGGATGGAACATATTCACTCTGATCCGCTTCACACACACACGTACACTCACACATGCACTGGCACGCTCAAGACACCTACTTGATGTACCGTACGCGGGCTGAGCTCCCTTCTAACCTGGAAGAAGCTCGAGGACTTGCGTGTTTGGGGGGGGGTAAGCTACTGTTTGCAGGTGGGAGGTTCTCCACACTTTGAGGGTACCTTTCGTACCCACTTAGTGGGCACATAAAAACTCCAAGCCATCCTCATAGATCAGTCCAGAGGTGCCACTACAGTGATTCAAGAGTTGGCCTGAACTGGTTCTAACTGGTTGTAACTGGATACTTGCACTCAGTATCACTCGGAAGTCGTCTTCGGGGTTCAATCGAGAGCGAAGCGAATCCGAGCGTCGTCATGTCGAGCGGTCCACAGGTGTTCCTTCGCAGCAACTGGTCCTTGAGCAATGCGCGTGCCCGTGTCACCTGAGACTTGGCGCTGGCTCGCGTGTACAAGACCTGGCGACTTCGCCATCCAAGTCTTGGTGTCTTGGATCTTCCACGTCCTGGAGTCTTGGAGCTTCCAAGACTTGACGTCTTAAAATGTTCTTTCTTCTTCGAGGCACGGTTACCCGACCAGCCGACATGCACTGTCGCACTGTGACTACCTGTTCGTCAGAGCTTGTCGACATTGACCGGATGGCTCTCTCCAACACTGCTCTTGGTAGTCGCGCACACTATTAAGGCGCTGCTGGTTTCTGGCACGAGTATGTCGCATTTTGCCGGACCGCTATATCACAAGCGCTATTGCGATTTTCACGTGAGTGTACTTTGTCTTGATGTTTGTAGCCTTGGTTTTCTTTCAATTCCAAAGTGCGGATATTGCGAGTCATCCTGACAAACATGCCGACATCGCGTAAAAACTTAAGAATCCTTAGATTTGTACTTACCTTTCGTATGTTGGGCGTGTGTATTTGGTATTCCACGTCGATAAGTGCAGGAAAAACATCGAGTGAGCAAGCGTGCGAGCGAGCCTGGAATGATCGAGCAATGCATTTTCCCTTCGTCCGCCACTGACGTGCACTTGACGGTGCAACGAGGTGGCATCCAGCTGCATGTACCTGTGTACGTCCGTGTAGTGTTTGCGGGTGAGTGCCTTTGACTGCTTCTGCATGAGAGGCGAATAGCGGACTGTGAAGAAATGCGGCAGAGAGCACTCAAGCAGCGCCTTGTCGACACTGCCGCTCCCATGACCAGCATACGCCGCACACGCTTGCGCTCCGACACTCACGACAGCGCTTCAATCTACACGTGATTGTGAAGGCCAAGTGCAAGTGTGGGGAGAGATTTGTGAGTGCATGACGTGCTTATGAGTTGTGTGCGTGAAAATGTAGGCGAGTTTGCATGTGACTGATGTGATCGTCGAGCAGAGGCACGCATCAGCTTGCTTGGCACTCTCTCAGTACTGTTGCGGCGCGAACGTTGTCCACAGACAATGTTCGGTGCAGGGCGTTGTTGTGAACGCGTGTTCAAACGCGTGGCGAGTGCGAGAACGTTTGCTGAGTGTATGCGAGTTGAATATACGAAAGTTTGTATGACGACTCTCGAACATAGTGGTTCACAACTCTCTCTGAGCGCTTGCCCAGAGGCACTTCGCAGCACTTTACGTGAGGAGAGAGCTGCAGCAGCGCAGCATTACGTGTGCAAGCGTGGTAGCTTGCACACAAATGCGTGGAGTGTGTTTGTGACGAAGACGCTGTTGATGAATCTGTAGGCTAGCGCGGCATTCAAGATGTGCGACGCTCCATGTGTAACCGGGCGTGTCCGAGTTACGCAGCACCTTTGCGAGGAAGCGTGTGTGAACACCTTCAGCAAGGATTCCAGTCGATCAGACGGAAAGCAAACAAGACACTGAGTTTGAGTGCTCAAAAACGTAAGTGATCATTTGAGGTAGATGTGTGGCTCCACCCTTTGGTGTGAGCCTTTAGATCGAAGTATGCAATACTAAATCTAAGTCAACTAAAATGTGGTTGGCTCTGAGAGTCTGAGTTCACTGATTGGCTGCTATTATAGGATATCTACCAATTAGAGCCACCGCCAATGAAGGCCGGTCTTAAAAGAAATGCGTGAATTGTAATTCCGCAAAGCTGGGTTATTGTCACATAACCACAGCTTGTGTACCCCGTTACACCATGCCTCTTCAGCTGCAAACGTCGACGGGAATGAGCGTGATCGGCCAACACATAATCGGCAACGGTGCGAAATGCGTGTGCACAGGCGGAACCTAGCGCGCATGGTTGCGGGATCGCTTTCTGATGTACCATCGCGTTCTCATGGTCTCGAGGCGACTTCTCTTTGCAAGCGTATCAACCGACGCAGCGCAACCCAGGGACAAGAACATCGGTCACTGCGGCTAGGAATGGATCCACAATGATGCCACATCGAGGTGCATGCTGAAAAGCACGAATCTTGTCGTTCAGTTTTCTTTGAGAGTGGAGACGGAGAAGAGTCTTGACTGCAGTCTCGACAACGCTGCCGCTCTCTCCATGCTGCCCAAAGAACGCGACTATGTTCGTGTTTGCACTCCTCCCAAGCGAGAGAACAGCGTTGCCGTAGTCGTGGGCTTTGCGATCCAGCAAGTACGATCCAGCGAAGAGGAGCATAAAGGAACCAACGATCAGTTGACCCACCGCTTCTGTCTGTCAGTGCTGTCACCGCAGTAGGAGCCGCAGCAAACCACCTGTGATTGGACAAAACTTTTCTACTCTCTATCAGGCATTGGTTTAAAATCGAATTGATTGAATACATAGATCAAGTCATGTCCGAATAACGATTATATTCATCCATAGCCAAGCTTTGCGGACTGACAATTCACACATTTCTTCTTCAACCTGCCTTAACTGGCGGCGGCTCTAATTGGTAGATATCCTATAATAGCAGCCAATCAGTGAACTTGGACTCTCAGAGACAACCACATTTTAGTTGACTTCGATTTAGTATTGCATACTTAGATTTCCAAAAGCGGAGCCGCACATCTACCTCAAATGATCACTTACGTTTTTGAGTATCAAAACCAAGTGCAGTTAGTTCCCTTTAGCATTTAGGACAGGAACACTTGCGGGAGGGGTTCCTACACGCTTCCTCACAAAGGTGCTGTGTAACTCGGACATTTTCGGTGACGGTTTATGGAGTGCATGCGACGCAGATTCCGTTTCGTAAAGTAAAATACCTGGAATATCCAGTATTTTGGGTATTTTTTATATATTCTATTTGAAAAATGGTGTGGCATTGCGTAGTCCACGTAATGTTTGTTTAGCTGAGTATTAGGAAGAAATATGTATAGGCGACGAAGTACATGAAGAAGGGAAGCAGGGTGTCGAGGATACCATGGATCGCGCACGCTCAGTCAAGTACTTTGCCGCGCCGCTCGTGCCATTCATCCCCGCGATCTCGATCCTCGCTGACTGGTACATGATCGCACAGCTGAGCCATCGCGGACTTGCGCTCAGTTGCGCCTGGGTCGGTGCCGCCGTGCTCTCGTACCTCGCATA
>JAASFT010000887.1:0-11910 GCA_023333885.1 Globisporangium parvum
CGCAGGTTCATGAGCATCACCGGCGCGGAACATGCGAGCGCGACGCAGTTCTTGGAGGTGTGTATGTGTCTCTTTGCATGGACGCAGCTTCTTGTCGCTCGTGCGCTCTACGCACGAGCACATGCGCGTGTGTGTAGCAGTCGGTCTACGCTCTAGGCACAAAATATAACGATTGTGTATGTGCACATCATATATATTTGCTAAAGATCCCGCCATTTGCGTCGATTGTGTACCTTTGCATGGTCAGTGTTGTAATTGATCGCATCTCACTTCCTCCCTCACAAACAAACAAACAACAAGCAAGAACAAGAGCGAGCAGAGCAGCAGCAGCGGAGCCCCTCGTGACGCCCAACACACGCGGCGCCAACGAGCGACACGTACCTTGCGCGCGCGACCACAGCGGACCTGCGAGAGAGCGAGAGAGAGAGAGCTCCTTCAGCGACCTCGTGTCGCCTCGTTCTCCTTCGCCCTCCCGCCCTCCCCACTTCGCGAGCGGTACGTTCATTCACTCATTCGTTTGACGGATCGAGTGTCGTCGTCGTCGTCGTCTGTGCGTGAGCGTGCGTGCGTCTGTGAAAAGTTCCGCTCGTCGACTCTCTATCAGAGGGGACGTGCGAGAGACGAACTGCCAGCTCTACTCGCTCGCTCGCTTGAATGGCTCGCGTTGCGGCTGAAGCGAGCGAGCGAGCGAGTGCGGCGAGGCATTTCGATCGCAGCGTCGCGCGTGCGCTCTATGCAGGCGCCTGTGTGTCTGTGTATGAGTAGTACGACTACGAGTAGTGTCGCTGACTCTCTCGCTGTCTCTCTATCGCTATCGCTACGACTCGTGGTGCTACTGCGCGTGGTGGATCGCAGTCACCAGCGACGAACGCGCACTGGTGCTTGACGACTGACGGCCGGACTCGTGGCTGAGCGCTCGTACTGCACGCCGCCGCCTCGACCCGATCCGCAAGTCTATGCACTTGCATGAGCGCGAACATGCCGCACCAGTACGACGACGATGCGAGCGGTCTCGGCGAAGACGACATCCAAGTGACGTCGCCGACGTCGTACGCGCTGCGCGAGTCGATCCGGCGCTCGTCGTCCTCGAGCTTTGAGCTCAACGCCGCGCCGCCAGCGCCACTGTCTGCGCGCGCAACGAGCAGCACGGACCGGCAGCCGTCGCGCATGTCGCGCAGCAGCTTCTTCAATCGCGCGCCGCCGCCGCCGCCACCGCAGTACCCGCCAGCGATCGGCGGCGCCTCTAGCAGCAGCACGGGCATGGCGCGGATCTCGTCGAACCCGAGCCTCGCCGCGATGTCCCACGCGCCGCCAGTCGAGTACCCGCCGCATGGGAACTCGCTCGGGCCGCTGTCGCTCGCCACGACGCCAATGGCCGCATCATCGTCTGCCGCGGCGTCGAACTACTACACCCAGAGCGCCATTGAGCGCAGTGGCGCAGTTGCTGCTGCGACACCAACGGGCAGTAGCTCGCGGCGCTCGAGCTCGCGCCGGAGTCTCTTTAGCCGCGAGACGTTCATGCTCAGTCGCGAGAAAGAGTCGCCAGCGACGATCCCTGAAGGCGTGCCGCTCGAGATCAAGTGCGAAGGCTTCCTCACGAAGCGCGGGCACGTGTTCACGACGTGGAAGACGCGGTACTTTGTCCTCCGCGGCGACGTCCTCGAGTACTTTGCTGGCGAAGACAAGGGCAAGCGGTACGGCAGTGTGACGGTCGCGAAGGTCGCGCCGTGGTCTGGCGAAGCCCACGGGTTTATGTTCTACACGACAAAGCAGATTCCGTACTACGTCTACGCCTCGTCCGAGGCCGAGCGGTCGAAGTGGCTCCGTGCGCTCAAGGACTTTGTCGTTGAGCCCGAGGAGGTGAGCTGCGAAGGGTACCTCACGCGCCGCGGACACCTCGTGCCGAGCCAGCGCATGGCGTACTACGTCCTCAACGGTCCGTCGCTGCGCCACTACGCAGACCAGAGTGCGTACCGCGACAACCAGTCGGCGATCGCGGAAGTCGAAGTGCGGTCGATCGCGCCGTGGGACGGCGAACCGAACGGCCTCATGTTCCAGACGTCGACTGGCAACGTCTTCTACGCGAGCACGGACACGCTCGGGGAGCAGCAAAAGTGGCTCCAGACCGTGAAGCGCTCGAACGCCACGGCGCCCGAGCCCGTGTCGTGTGCCGGGTACCTCACAAAGCAAGGGCACAAGCGCAAGAGCTGGAAGAAGCGGTACTTCATCCTCCGCGGCAACTTGGTCGCATACTACCCAGACTACGACATTGCGAACAGCGCCAAGGGCAAGCCGCTCGCCGAAGTGACCGTGGAAGACGTCCAGAAGTGGGACGGCGAGCCATTCGGCTTCATGTTCATGACGAGCGAGCAAGTGCCGTACTACGTGTACGCGGACAACGACCGCGAGCGCAACAAGTGGATGAACGCGCTGCGGAAGCTCACTGCGGTTGCTGCCGACGAGCCCACGCTCGAGAAGAAGCGCTGTCCAAACTGCCACGCAGTGCTCACGGGCTCGCGCTTCTGCGGCGCGTGTGGCCACAACCTCCGCGGCACAACAGTCGGGAGCGACCGCACGGTCGGTAGTAGCAAGACGAACGCGACGGGTCGCGGGTCGCTCGGCGACGGCATGGACGACCCGGAGATGGAGAACGACGATGCGTTTGACGAGCTCGAAGCGCTGTCCGAAGGCGCGCGGACGCTCTTGCTCGCAGTCATGCAGACCCCGGAAGGCGTCGACATTGGCGGCAGCGACAGCACGTTCCCATCGCGCGTCGTCGTCTCAAAGCCAAAGCACGAGACGTTCAGCCAAGCAGCGATGCGGCTCGACACGAGCCACAAACCGCAGCAGCAGGACAACGACGACGACGACGACGACGACGATGGCACGGACGCGTTTGAGACTGCCGAGCGCCAGCCAGCGATTTCGCCGATCACTGTGCCCGCGTCGCCGCCAGCGCCACGTCCAACCATGCAGCCGCTTGTTGCGGCGACGTTCACTGTCGGCAGCGACGACGACGACAATGACGACGACGACGACGACGACAATGCTCTGCCAGCGCGCATGCCGTCGCCACCAACGCCGCCAGCGTCGCGCGCAAAGAACAAGCAGCTCGATGCGCCAAAGCGTCTCGAGCCAGCAGCTCCGAGTCGCCCAACGCTCACGCCAAACTTTGCGATCGTTGACGATGGCGAGACGAAAGACTCGAGCTTCACGTCGTTTGGCGGCGACTCGGACGACGAGTCGAAAGCCGCCGAGCCGCAGCCAGTGCCAGTGCCGGCGCGAAAGTCGAGTCGCTCGTCGGGTGTCCACATGGCGACCATGGGACGCCGCAAGACGCTTGGGATGCTCGCTGCCGAGTCGAGCAGCGACGACGACGAGGCAGCGACGAAGCTCCCGACGAAGCCACCAACGATGGCGTACGCCAAGGGCGAAGAAGAGGACGAGTCCAAACACAACGACGACCACGATGGCCGCAGCCGCAAGAGCTCGGTCGACTCGCTCGAGCTCGACACGCGCGGCATTGCGCTCTTGGAAGAGCCGCCGCAGGCGACACGGCCAGACCCGCGACCATCCGTGCGCATGAGCGAGCGCGGGTCGCCGAAAGATCTGTACCACGTCATGGAGCGCGAGCTCGACTTCACGCCGCAGTTTGTCCCGTCAGCCGATGCGCCAGTGCGCTGTCGCTTCTACAGCTCCATGGCGTACGCGAGCGCGAAGAAAGTGCTGCTGTTCATCTCGGACTCGGGGCCACTCGGGCTCTGGCGCCAGGACGCAGACGCGGATGCAACGGCAACGCCAGCAGTCGACCACAAGTGGTCAATGGTGCGGTACTTTAGCCGCGCGCAGGACGACGGCTACGGCATCATTGTGTGCAATCCGTTTGCGAACTCGGTCGTCGTGTACGAAGCCGGCGGCTTTGAGCGCGTCGTGCCGATTCCAAACTCGTCGACGCCGAAAGAGCACGTGCTGTTTGTCTGGGACCAGTTCGTGACCAAGTGCAAGGGCCAAGTGTCGATCATGGCGTTTGCGCGCGGCGGGGCGCTCGTGAAGTCGATCTTGGAGACGTACGAGACGAGTGCGCGCGAGAAGATCCACCGCATTGCGTTCATTGAGTCGAAGCACTTGATCGACCCGACTGAGAGCTACGGCATTCGTGAGCTCCTCGGGAGTCGCTCGATCAACTGGGAAGCGTCGTACGAACCGCTCGGCGGTCAGATCGTCGACTCGCAAGCGCGCGTTGGCTGCGTCTGTCTCTCGATCGGGTACATGCCTGGCGCTCGCGTCGAGTCGGACAGTGACCCAAAGACGCTCGAGAAGTCGGAGGACCCGGCGTTTGCGTTCGTGAGTGCGAACCCAGAGCAGTCGGGTATGACCGCGGTTGTGCGCCACGTCCGCGCTGAGCTCCGGAAAGCTCGGAAGAACGGCAAGACGATCGCTGGGAATGGCGCAGCAGGCGGGGCGACGACGCGCCAGCGGCGGCACTCGAACATTGTGATCCTCGGCGAGACGGACGCGAACGAGTCGAGCGACCTGTCGACTGGCGACAGCGACGACAAACCAGCAGCAGCAGCGCCTGCGCCGGCCGCGGACGACCGCACAAAGCCGAGCTACTACCTCCCACGTCCGATCCCAAAGCAAGCGCGAGGCTCGTCGCCCGGCGGCACAAGCAGCAGCGCGAGCTCTGCGTCGAGCCGCGAGTCGGACCGGAGTCGCCACGCGGTCTCTGACAAGGACTTTGAGCTGATGAAAGTCGTCGGGCAAGGCGGCTTTGGCAAAGTCTTTCTGTGCCGCAAGACCACGCCGCCGCACAAAGACGAGTGCTACGCGATGAAAGTGCTCAAGAAGCAGCACGTCGTGACGTCGGGGCTCGTGAACACGACGATGGCGGAGCGCAAGATCCTCACGGAGATCTCGCACCCGTTCATTGTGAAGCTCCACTACGCGTTCCAGAGCCAGAGCAAGCTGTACTTGGTCATGGACTACCTCAGCGGCGGCTCGCTGGCGTACCACATCCGGCGCCGGCGCAAGTTCCCAGAGGACTGGGCACGGTTCTACGCCGCCGAGGTCGGCGCCGCGATCGCCCATTTGCACAGCGTGAACATCATCTACCGCGACGCGAAGCTCGAGAACGTGCTCATGGACCACGAAGGGCACGTCCGGATCACCGACTTTGGGCTGTCGAAGATCGGCGTGTCGGACCTCAAAGGCGCGACGACGTTCTGCGGCACGGCGGCGTACATTGCGCCGGAGCTGCTCAAGGGCAATGCGTACGGCAAAGCAGCCGACTGGTGGTCGTTTGGGATCTTGCTGTACGAGATGATTGGCGGCAAGCCGCCGTACTACCACCCGAACCGCGACATCATGTTCCAGACGATCCTCAAGCGCGAGTGGGTCACGTTCTCGCCCAACTTCTCGGACAGCGCCATCTCGCTCATCCGTGGCGTACGTCTTGTGTCGTGGTCTTTAGACAGTGACTCGTGGGGTTGGTGCTCGTTGGCCATTGTGGTTTGTCAAACTCACACTGGCGCTCGGCGTCTCGCTTGTGTCTGTAGCTGCTCACGCGTGACCCGATGCAACGTCTTGGGAGCGGACCAACTGGCGCAGACGAAGTGCTGAACCACCCGTTCTTTGACGCGATCAACTGGCGAGATCTGCTCGAGAAGAAGGTCGCGCCGCCGTTCAACCCGGGCGTTGGTCGCCTCGACACGAACTACGCGCCGCGCCATAACAACGAGATCACGGCGCGCGACCGCGAAGCGAGCATGATGATGCCCGCCGGTGGCGGCGGCGGCGTGAACGAGTTTGACGGCTTTAGCTTTGTCGGTCGGCCGTCGTCGCTCTCGGGCGTGTAAGAGCGAGCGCGCGCGAGAGCGAGAGTGCGAGGCGTCGAGGGCGTGTGGAGAGAGGACGTTGTCATTGCATGGGCAGACGATGGAGAGCGAGCGCGAGACGGAGTGAATGAATGAACGAGATGATGTGAGCAACTGCGTGCGTGTGTCGGGGGAGGCGCCGACGTCCCCCGACTAGCGTCCTAGGACATTGTCGCCGTGTGGCCGGTCGCACTTGGTCGATCTGCTCGCTAGTACGTCCCTACGCTCACGAGCACGACGCTGTGAAGCACGAGATGGAGCAGTCGTAGTAGACGTGCGAGCGCAAGGCGCCAGAGCCGTCGCAGTCGCGCCACGCTTCGAACGGACCCGTGCAGACGTGCGACGTCACGTCGGCTTCGTAGCCTGCGGCGCACGTCAAGGCCTTGCCGGTCTGCTGGACCGCGATGTTCGAGTTCCCACACGCCGACTCGGACGCGCACGGCCCTGAGCACGTCGCAGTGTACGTCTGCTCGGCGTACTGACACGCGCGCGTGCGGATCTGCCACATCGCGCGCGTCGAGAGCTCGAGGACCTGGTTCGGCGTCACGACGTGGAAGCCGATGTCGACGTCGATGACCGAGTTGAAGAGCGCTGACGACGTCGCTGCGAGCTCGAGCGACTCGCCTGGCTGGAGCACGACCGCGCGCGCACTTGCATCTGCCCATGCGATGTCAGCGCCTTGGACACGGAGCTTGGCGCTGTTTGCGTGCACGGAGCAGCATCCCGAGCAGCTCGTGTACGTGAACGGCTCGGGGTCGCCGTAGAGTGCATCCGTGCGACCTGAGCCGGAGACACATGGCGGCGCACCGACGAGCTTGGCGATGACGGGGACGTCAAAGCCAGTCACAGACACAGTAGTTGTGTACACGCTTGCGAGGTTCGGTGCGAGCGTCTGTGGGATCGCAATCGGTGCGATCGGTCGAATGAGCGGCGCGCCATCACTGACAGGCGCGCCATTCGCGTTTACGACGTGGTAGTTCGCGCCTGCGACGGCGTAGACGAGGTTCCGATCGATCGTTGTCTGGTACGCGCCGACGCTCATGATCGCAGCTGCGTGGGCGACGCGCTGACCGACGTGGTGCACTTGGTTGAACGAGATGTTCGTCTCGCGCGCAAAGAGCAGATGCGCGAGCACTGGGTCGCGATGCGCGTTGCGCTGAGCGCCTTGGCGCGCGAGCACGGCAATGGCGTTCGCGCCGACGAACGAGACGTTGTTGTGCACGAGCTGGACGCGGTCGCTCTCGCCCGAGACCATGAGGGCGTTGCCGCCGATCTTCTCGAACGTGCAGTGCTCAATGACAACGTCGTCGACGGTCTCGAGGAAGACCGCCGCGATGCGTGCCATTGGCCAGGACGAGCCAGGGACGCGCTCGTCTGGAAGCGCATGCGTGCGTACGAGTGTGTGAGAGCACGATACGTGAGTGCCCAACGCATCGACAGAGCCAGCAGCAGCAGCAGCACTACGACTACGTACACACGTCCGTATGCCGTAGCTCAGTGGCAGAGAACACGAGGTGGCGGAACCGAAGGTGTGCTGTCCGAGTCTTTGAGTCTGTCTCAATGAGCGACGACGACGCATGTGCTGCCTCGGTGTACGTGTTCTCGCGCGAGCCGCTCACGCGCACGAGCTGGCGCAGCACTGGGATCTCGAGCGTCTTGCGAGCGAGCGTCGCGACTGTCGCAGTCGCTGCGTCGAGTGGAATGAGGAACAGCATCTTGGTCGCTGGGTCAAAGAACCACTCGCCTGGCGCATCGAGCTCTTCGAGCACGTTCTCGATGCGGAACGACGCTGCGTTGGCACTCGAGGTCGAGGCTGGGACGTCTGGCGGACCGTTGACAAAGACGTCTGACGAGAGCTCTGAGCCGCCAGCACCGAGCACCACGCTGCCCTTTGCAGCGTCGAGCGAGTGCACGGAGTAGAACAAGTTCGCAGACGCGTCGGATCGATTCGGCTGGAGCTCGAGCACCATCGCTTGGACGTTCGTCCACTGACTCGCCTGCGACGCAAACACTGTCGGATCGAACGTGACTGTCTTGGACGCTTGACGGACGCTCGTTGCTGCAGCGTACGAGCAGTTGAGCGCTTGATGCTCGAGTGGCGACGTTGGGACGCTGCAGTCTGGGAATCCTGCGCGCGGGTGCTCGACATCGTCGACATACAGTGTCGCGAACGAGAACGCCGTGTCGGGCGACGCTGGCGCCGGGAGGAACGGCGTCAGGTCCGCGCGAAAGACTGCGAGGCGCTGCGACGGCTGCCCACTCGTCGTGAGCGTGCGCACGAGCGTCCACGTCGTGATCGCGCCAGCTGGAATGAGCACTGAGCCAGCGAGCACCACGCGCTCGCAGCCGCGGCACGAGTGCGTGCAGATCTCGACGCAGTCGTCCTCCTTTGCGAGGTCTTTGCCAAAGAGGTGCATGAACTTGCGGTAGAACGCCTCCGAGTAGACCTTGCGCGCCACGTGCGCCGCGCACGCTGTCATGCACCCAGTCACGCACGGTGTGAGGAGCGGGTCGCCGTAGCACGTGTGTCCAACGCTGTGCTTGTCGACGCACACGCTGCTGATGTCCATGTCCTTGATCAGCGACGGCGGGACTGGCGCCGAGAGCAGCGCGTTCGCAGTCGTGTTGATGCCCATCTGCGCAAACGGATCGACTGGACCCGTCCACGCTGCCGGATCGCCGACGCCACTCCAGAGCCGCCGCGGCGCACTCGCGACCAAGTTGGCTTTGTACGGGAACGCGAGCACAGACGTCGCAGCGGCTTCCGCGGTGGCGTCGCAGTACGCTTGGTACGTCACTGGCGCTTGGGCTGCCAGGCCTGAGTCGCCTGGTCCAAACTCGAGCGTGTCCGTGAGTGCGTACCGCCCTGCGCGCAAGAAGACGGTGATCGGACGCGCGGCGTTCAGAGGCAGGAGCTGCTGGGCTGCGACCTCTTGCTTTGCACGCGCAAGTGTCTTGAACGGACGCTCCAAGCTCCCGTCGTTCGTGTCGTCTCGCCCACTCGGAGCAACGTACAGGTTCACAGGCGCGGCGTCAGCGTCAGCGTCAGCAGCAGTCGATTGACGCCAGCACCAAGCGCTACTGAGCACTAGGACAAGCAGAGCGCAGCGCACTGCGAGCAGAGACACAGAGAGGCGGCATGGGCGAGAGGATGATGGTGCAGACGCGCACATGGCGAGGAAGCGAGAGTGCGTATTCGTATGAGGGCTCTGCTCTGAAACGGCAGCGACAGACTGCCAGACTGCCAGACTGACTGCCTTAGGGTCGCGCGACGTCCTGCTCTGCCACTTGCGAGGCGCGAGGCCACTGGGCGGCACGCGCTGCGCGCACCGACAGCTCCGTTGCTCAGTTGTCGGCTTCGGTCTTTGCGAGCGCGAGGATCGTGAAGCGCACTTCGCCTTCGTCACGCGCCATGAACGCTTGGATCACACGGCAGGCGTCCTAGAGACGGCGACCCGTCAGTCCGACGAGGTCGTTCAGCCACCAACCGCGACGCGAGCAAGAGACGACGACCGCAGCGAGCGCGTGCACGTACGTGGAGCAGTGTCTCTGGCGTCGTGGGGCCGTGGTTGATCGGGAACTTCTTGCGTCCGTCGAGCTCGTACAAGTGCCCATTCACGTGGCTATAGCCACCGCCATTGGTGTGTGAGCACTGCCTCTCGACAAGCGAGCGAGCGAGCGAGCGAGTGCCGAGGCGTTCGCACCTGAAGCAGATGAAGTGCGTGTTGATCGGGTCGTCGACGCTCTCGAGTTGCTGCGTCCAGTGCCAGCGGGAGACGAGCGAGAGAGAGAGAGAGTGGCGTGAGGTCATGACGCCTGGTGGCGAGGCAGCGCCGCTCAAGGAGCGGTAGGCGACCGTACGTCAGACTGTCCAGCATCCGCTGCGCTGCTGTGCGTCGCTTCGAGCTGTGGACAGCAACAGGAGCGAGAGGACGTCAGGTGTCGTCCTCACGTGGACGCAGGACTGGCGACCGAAGAGCGAGAGACGGAGCGCACTTCGTTGTCGTGCTCGAGGTAGTCGGCGATCTCCTTTGGCGACTTGCTCTGCGTGTTGCGAAAGAGCTTGGCCAAGTAGCTCTCTGGGTCTGTTGGGGCACCAGCAGTAGCAGCAGCAGCACCCACGTCAGCTCCGGCCACGAGCGTCCCTCAACCCATCCGTCCGTCTCGCCCTCGAGTCTGAGCGTCCGCACCGAGCGTGACGTGCTGCCGCATGTTGCCAATGGCGTGCAAGAGCCCGACTGTGCCGCAGGCGTTGCCGACTGTCTGGTGCATATAGTACACTTGGTCCGACACGACTTGGCCGTCGCGCTCGATCTGCTCGTGCTCGTGCTTGGCGAACGCCTCGGTCTGTCGCAGCCGCAAGCGAGCAAGTGTCCCGCTCTATGTGAGCACGGCATCCATCCCCCACGCGCTGCGGTCCAGACGCAGGCGCGCACGTACGTGAGCTTTGATCGGGAAGAGCATGAGCACGCCGTGCACGGGCTTGGGCACCATCTCGAGCGCCCAGTCCTCGGTGCTGAGCACGTCGCAGAAGCTGAAGTCGTGCGTGGGGAAGCCCATCTGCTGCACGTACTGGTTCATCACCGCCGGGTTCGACTCGAGCGGGAACCAGCGCTTGCCTGCGCCACTGTCGCTGCCGGCGTCGCTCATCGAAATGCTCGCAGTCGATCGATCGGGTGGCGCGCTCCGTCGGTCGGCGTCGTTGTCGTCGTCCTTGGGCTTGAGCTTGAGCTCGAGGATCGAAAATGGCGAAGCGATCAAGACGAGCTTTGGTTTTCAACCCACGTGGATTTCATAGTGACAAAAGCAAGATAATCCGCTTCGGCACTTGATATTGCGACCGACAGGGTCCGATAGATGCGCATAACTTGGACCTAGCCGCAGTATAGCCGGTTCAAACTATACCCCACCAAAACCCTAGCGTCTCTCTATGTGAAACCCTAAACGCCTCGAGCGCCGCTTTGTTCTGACACAATGGAAACCGAGATGGTATACATCTATTCTGTCCGGATGACGAGGCATGAGCCAATCGGGCACAATCGTCACAACCGCAAGCCGCAAGACGAGCAAGCACTGCTCATGATGCCGTCCGTCATGGCGACCATTCGCCAAGAGCGAGCAAGTGGATGGATGGGATACATGTATGAGGATATGTGTGTGTGTGTGGGTGGGTGGGTGGGAATAATGATCACCAGCGCACGTCGCGTCCTCATGCGCGACTGCTGCTGCTACTGTACCGCGACTAGTTGGTACCTACTACGCTCTACGACCGCAAAACCGCAGACGCGCTAGTCGTCATCGTCTAGCGCGTCCGTCAACTCAATCGACTTGCTCACGCAGACTTGCCAGTTTGTGCATTCAGTGCGCTCGAGCCCGCGAGGAAGCTACTCGGCGGTGGCAGCGGCGACAGACCGCTCGATGCGGTGCTCGCGCGAAAGCTGTCGAGCTTGCCAGGCTGCGTGAGGAAGCTAATCGGCGGTAGTCGACCCGTAGGTGTGCCGACGCCAGCTGCGCTGCCAGGTGATGCGTACCCACTGCTGCTGCTGTCGTGATGCACGCGCGAGTGGTGCTGCAAGTGGTGCGGATTCAGGTACATGCCGTCGCTCTGCATGTCGTACGACCGGTCCGTGTCCATTGGCGACGCTGGCAATGACGCTGCGTCGCTCGAGATGTCGGACGCATTCGACGAGACCGACGTGCGGCTGCCGTACTTGCGCTGTGTGATGAGCAGACCCATGTTCCCGAGCTTGGCGCGGCGCGCGACATTGACCATGCGGTGCTTCCGGTCGCTCTTGCGCTGGTGCTCGTTCTGGCGCACGCGGTGAAAGTGGCAAAGCGTGTGGAGCTGGCCATTGCGCTTCGTCGCGCGCGGGTTTGCGCACTTGCCGGACTTGTACTTGCAGTGCTGCGAGGCGCCGCGCGGCGAGGCGAGCGCCCCGGCCGCGCACGCGGCGCTGTACTGGCTCAGCATCTCTTTGCTGCCGCCGACGTCCTTGTAGACGCCGCTGCTGCCGCGGAGCTTGTTCGCGTCGAGCAG
>JAASFT010000888.1:0-11900 GCA_023333885.1 Globisporangium parvum
GCACACTCGCTCGAGTGCACAGCCAGTAGCGCACGACAGCTCGTTTGCTCACACCCGCACATCAGCACGCATGGCGTCACCCGCGACGGCGCCGAGCAGTCGAGTCTGGAGCTCTGCGCTCGATGTCTCGAGTGCTGATGACGATGTCCTTGGTACTCTTGTACGCTTGTGGCTGGTGTAGCGCGTCCAGCAGCGCGCACCTTGGATCGCTGCAGCATTCTTTAGCTGAGAGCAAGGTGTTCCAGTTCGTGCGGGTTCTTGGCGCACATCAACACCACGACGGTGCTGCTCAACGTCGTGTTGGTGCCTCTTGCTCTATACGCGAAGCGAGATGACGTTGTGGACGGCAATGCCCTAGGAGTGCTCCACGACTGCGCCACCGAGATGGTGTCGTCAATCCGTCTACACTCGTCCCACTCTTCGATCGCTTTCGTTCTGGTGCGATCGTTGTGCTTCGTCGCCGCAGTGCCTGACTGACGTGGCTACGAGCTTCACACGTCCTTATGCTGCATCGACAAGGACCTGACGCGAACACTTGCGCTGCATGTGTGTGCGTGCGAGAGAGAGAGAGAGTCGCATGGAGCATATGTGCGCGAGCATCGATCGATCGATCGATCGACGAGCGTGTCGCTCCCGGCCTGGCTGTTCCACTTGAACCGCGAGAACGCAGAAGTAAGTGGGTCGCTGTTGTCGTCGCTGTTGTCGTCGCTAGTGTCGCAGCAGCAGCAGCAGCTCCCACGATCGCACTACGGCTCCATGCTCTCGCTCGACAGAGCTGGCGCTGCAGCAGGTCTGACGAGAGAGCGAGAGATCGCAAACTGACAAGACGACGCGAGAAGCGAGCGAAGTGTGCTGCGGCGGTCAGTTTCTGGCGTGGCAGACTCTTGAAGTGGTGGCTCGCTCGTGTCGTGCGATTCCGCTGGTGAAGCTCACCGAGTTGCCGCCATCCGAAGGAGAACATTCTCGTGCAGAGGATTGCGCAGTCGAGCGCAAGGAGGACAGGCGCGGGTGTGGCATTCAACTGGTCGACTGATCGCGGTGCGTCGTGCGAGCGTTGCGGCGAAGCGCGCTGAGCGCGCTCCAGCCGACGCTGCTCGTGCCGAGTGTCCTGATGAACCACCAGGCTGCGCTGCTCAAAGGCAGGGCGGAGAGGTCGGATCCACACACACATGCACACATGCACACCCACACCCACACGCGCACGCTCTGAGATGGACCATTCATTTGATGATCTCGCGAGAGCGACCACGCGGTGCGAGAGTGTTCGTCGTCGTCACAGAAGAAAGCGAGCAATTAGAGGAAGAGAAGCGCGGGGATCTGTGCTGGAGGGTCGCGTGCATCCGCGCGTCAGGCGCTGTCGGTGCTGAAAGGCAAGGCAGTTAAGCACGCACGACGCGCGCACCGCTTCGAGCGCTGTGCGCGCATGCGCATGCCGCCGCCGCAGCAACAGGAGGAGCAGGAGGAGGAGAGGTGCCTGCTTGCCGCGCCACGACCAGCCAAGGCGCTCGGTCGTGTGCGACTTGTGTTGGGCACTAGCTTCAACTGAGAGCAAGAGGTCCAAGCCATCACTCCTGTCCGTTTCACACACATGTCGCACGCGCGAGCCGAGATGCGGCTAGATTCGTAATTTTTTCGATCGCCAGTGATTCCTGCGCGAAAAGGCAACAGCGCGCGCCAGCAGTCACGAACGCGCCGAGCGGTCATTCGCCAAGAGCGCCGCTCGGCCGCAGCTCTCGCACACACCTCCACACGCGCACCCACCCACACACACGCGCACGATGGCGGGCGCTGCACAGCCGCCGCGCACAGTCGACACAACCAAGACGACAGCGCTCAAGCCCGCGCAAGTCGCGAGCAAAGTGCCGCTGTTTGACTACCATGACGACGACGACGACCGCACAGAGCTGCTCGATCGGTCGCAGCAGCGGCATCCAACGCTCTCGTTCACGGGCGTCACGCACGCGCCGAGCAACTACGAAGAGGCGTGCTCGATCTGGAACATGGGCTGGAAAGTCAGTCTCGCAACGTTCTGCCGCATCTCGCTCTCGACGATCAGCGCTGCGTTCCTCGGGCACTTGGGCTCGGATGCGCTTGCAGCAAGCGCGCTTGCAATGATCTGGACCAACGGCGTGCAGATCCTGATCTTTGGCTTTGCGATCTCGCTCTGCACGATGTGCGGTCAAGCGTACGGCGCGAAGAACTACGAGCTCGTGGGCATTTGGCTCCAGCTCGGACTCATCTTCCTCACGCTCTTCTCGATCCCGGTCATGATCTCGTTCTTCTACGTTGACCACCTCCTGTCGTTCGTGACTGACGACCTCCACGTGCTCCAGCTCGCCGACACGTACGCGCGGTATCTCGTGCCGACGGTGCTGCCGCAAGCGGTGTACTGCGCCTTGCGACAGTACCTCCAAGCGCAAGAGATCGTCACGCCCGCGACGATCATCAGTGTTGTCAGCGTCGGTGTCTGTCTCGTGAGCAACTACGTGTTCATCTACGGCTTTGGCCCGATCCCAGCGCTCCACTTCATCGGTTCGCCCATTGCGCAGTGCGTTGCGTCGATCTTCCAGCCCGTGGCGCTCTGGGCGTACGCGTTCTGGTACAAAGGGTACCACAAGAAGACCTGGTACGGCTTCAAGCTCAGTGAGTGCCTCCAAGTCGCGCGTGTGAAGTACTTTACGTCGCTCTCGCTCGGCATGACGCTCAACCTCGCGCTCGACGAGTGGGTCTACAACGTCGTGTCGTCTCTCGCTGGCGGCATGGGTGCGACCAAGCTCGCGGCGAACAGCGTCATGTTCAACCTCTGGGGGCTCGTCTTCGCAGTCTACTGGGGCTTTGGTCTCCCAACGCAAGTGCGCGCTGCGAACTTCCTCGGCGCGAACGAGCCAGCGCTTGCGCAGCAGACCCTGCGCGTTGGCTTTGTGCTCGGCGGCTGCGCCGCGGCGCTCTCGGCGCTCTTTGTCTTTGTGTTTCGCCACGCGATCACCTCGGTCTTTACGCCGGACGAAGAGGTCGCGGCTGCGATCCATCACACGCTCCCCGTCTTCTGCTTTGCCGTCTTCGTGTCCGGACTGCACATCATCTTGGCCGCAGTCGTCGAAGCCATGTCGCTCGCGTCGACGCTCGTGCGCATCACGTGCACGGGGTCCTGGGGCGTGCTCTTGCCATGTTCGTACCTCTTTGGCGTCGTCTGGGACGGCGGCTTGCGCGGTCTCTGGTGGGGCAGCATCTTGGGCGAAGGCACCAAGTTTGCGCTCATGTCGTACGCGCTCTACCGCATTGACTGGCACGCCATGGCGCGCTGCGCCGTCGAGCGATCGGAGGGCCACGTCTTGGACCAGCACGAGCTCGAAGAGGACGTTGAGTTCCGCACGTCGTTCATGAGCGCGACGACACCGACCATGAGCGGCATGAGTCCAGTCGTCACGATCTTCTCGCAGCAAGTGTACCCGCACCACCACCACCATCGCGAGTCGGACCTCGAAGACGGCGCGAAGCTCCGGACGTTCTCGTACGGCGCGACCGAGTGAGTGAGCCATTGTCTTCAAGTGAGTGGATCGTCGTACTCGGTAGTACGTGGCGTGCACTCACAGCTAAGAAGCAGTAGGACGCAGCTCGCGTCCTTGCGTCCTTGCGTCACCGACGAGGTGCAATCCACACAGCGACGTATCACTTTACACATCGTGTGGAGCACACTTCAAGAGATGGCTACATTTCAAAGGTGACGCGAAGGTTGCTTGGCCTTGTGCATGTTGCACGAACGTTCGTTGCTTTGCTTCATAGCAATGTCTGACAAGAAATCGCAATTCGCATGAACGATGAACAACGTATGCTGACGCAAGAATTTGTTTTGAACGGCTGCCGACCGACCTCCAAATGGATCGCGCCTCTTCGAGCCTTCGCTCGCTCTCATTTCGCACCAGCGACGCAGCCAGAAGGCGAACGACCGACTGCACGCACGCGCAGCCACGCGAGTTCGAGCGAGCGCGCGAGTGAGCAGCAGTCGATCGATAAGTAGCGCGAGCAGAGCCACGAGGCACTACGTGACGCCGAGACGCCGCTGCTGCAGGTGCGTCCGACGCCATCGTGGCGTGCTCTTGATGCTGCTGTGGGTCTTTTTATAGAGCAGTTATGCGCACATGGCGGTCTTTGCATGGTCTGCCGCGTGCTTGTGCGTCAGCTCACGAGCTCTCACACGTGTGTGCGTGCGTGTGGACGCGCATGAGCGTAGCAAATGAGCATGTACGTGACCCGGCGCTTTCTGCGCTCGACCTTGTCGCCAACCGCTAGCGAGACGGAGCGTTCGCGCAAGAGCACACCCACCGAGGTCAGTTGTGAAGCAAAAGACCGCACTGCCGTGAACGCGGTGAGTCCGCGACGGCGCGCGCCGCTGCGTGCGTCCAAGAGCAGTGATGAAGTGCGCGCACCCGAGGCAGCGTCAACTGCGTCGGCTTCAAAAGCACCAGCAGCGTCAACGCCCAAGAGCAGTGGCAGTCGCAAGAAGCATGCGTCGCCTCGAACAAGCAGTGGCGTCGCTACTACGACCGCCGCATCGCCACAGATCCAAGGCAAGCCATTCGTTGGCGTCGGGCAGTTCGTTGACGCGCGCGATGCGCAGGAGCGCTGGTGCGAAGCGAAGATCCTGCGGCTCGACGCGCTCAAGCACGAGGCGTTCGTGCACTACGTCGGATGGAACGCGCGGTACGACGCGTGGCTCCCAGTGCCGTTCCTCGCTGCGCATGGGAGCCACACTGGCGACAGCCGCAGGAACGAACACAGTTGGAACGGCGAGACGTCGCTCTTCCGTCGCGAAGGCGAGCGCGAGCCATCTGAGCGCTCGTCGCCAGTCACAAAGGCGCTCAAGAAGGAAGCAAAGCTCCAAGAGAAGAAGAAGACGAAGACGAAGAAGAGCGCAGTAGCGACGTCGCCAGTGGCGTCACGCAAGCGACGCAGTCGCATGGTTCTTGACGACGACGACGACGACGCAGCTGAACAAGCGACTAGCGGCGATGCGAGCACTCGAGAGGCAGCGTCCCAGAAGCCCAAGCGAGCGAAGCGGAGTCAGCGAGGAGCTGTTGCTGCTACTGCAAAGACCGAGGACACGAGCGGAGCTGGTGGCAAGACACCCAAGACAGAGACGAAGCCTCAAGCAAAGGCAGAGAAGGCAACGGCGAAGGCGCTGAAGAAGACAGGGAAGGCGAAGCGAGAGGCGGTTCGCGTGGTCGTCGCAACGACCGACGAAGCGAGCGAGCGCAAAGCGCGGCGCAGTCGCAAAGCGCCAGTCGTCGACATGGAGCTCGACATGGACGTCCGTGGCGACGCGAGTGACGACGACAGTGCGCGTGGTGCTGAAGATGGCGATAGGAGCGCGAGGGTTGCGGCGCGAACGACGTCAACGACACGGTCGAAGTGCAAAGCGACGCAACTTCCACCTGCTGGTGCTGCGGCTGCGACTGCGACTCCAGTGCCTCGCTCAGACGCAAGCTCCAAGGACGCGAGTGACGCCAAAGGCGCGAGTCCAGAGCCAAAGACGAAGGCAAAGAAGCCCAAGCGCGAGCCAAAGTCACGCCTTAGCACCAGTCGCAAGTCCGTGCCACTTGTCCGACCGCCCGCCCAACTGAGCGAGACGCGCGAGAAGCTCGCAGCGATCTTCCGCCTGCGACTGCAGCAGCGCCACGAGCTCGAAGCGCTCGTGCGGAGCTGTGGCAGCGACGCACCAGGAGCATCAGAGCCGACGATGGACGTCACGAGCGCGCCAGTGCCGACTGGTCCGAAGCCGCGCCAGTCGCGAGCTCCAGCGCAGCAGCAGCAGCACTATGACGCTGCTGCTCTTGACGAAGCGTACGCGCACTACCAGAATGTGCAGCAGCTGCAGCAGTACTACTACCAACAGGCGATGCTCGCGTCGAGCAGGAGCCTCGCAAGCCCGGACAGCGACGATCCGAGCCGCAGCAGCAGTCCTGACGCACTGACTGGCGGCGTCATGGACCCGCGCGTGATCCAAGCGCGCATGGACGCGTTGGAGCGCCAGCGCCAGCAGCTCCAGCAGCAGCAGCTGCACGACTACTACCAACACGTCGCGATCGCGCGCGAGCGCAACTGCCACGCGCTCGCAGCGAACGACGCGTTCTTGGCAGCGAGCAGTACGACGTGGCAGCAGCAGCAGCAGCAGCAAACGCAGGGTCCACCAGATGAAGACGCCTCCATGGACGATGCTGAGGCGTCGAGTCCGACAGCGTCAACGCCTCCAGCGGACGTCGCGGCGCTCGAAGCGCAGCTCGAGACAAGCGCAACGCTCGCGAGTCCGGACCGCAGCGCTGCGGACACTAGCGCGAGCGCTGAGACAGTCGGCGCTCCGCAGAAGCGCGAGACGCCAGGCGACATTGCGGCCAACGAGCTGTCAGTCGAACGCTCAGCTGCGAGAGGCTGCAGCGAGAAGCGCCGTGATGGGAGCGACGGCACTGGGAACGTGCTGTATGAGTTTGTACTGTGAGTGGCGCGTGTGCGAGGACGGCGAGAGGTGACGGAGCGAGTTCGACGTGGCGTTGCTATACACTTACTACTATATCTTACGCGGCGCTGGGGCGAGGACGCTCGCCAGTGGCTCGGGCTATCATCCCTGCGACGCTGCTCTGTTGTGCTTTGCCTGCGACTGCAGGAGACTGGACGACAGACCGACGCCTCACGCAAAGACAGCGAGCGCGGCGACGAGTGCGCCGCCAAGCGCGACGTAGGACGAGCGCGTCGGCACAGCGGCGGCGTTCGACGTCGACGTCGGTTCAACGCCTGTGCTCTTGCCGAGCGTCGTGCCGTCTTTCATGAGCTCGCGCTTCTTGACGTCGATCACGACGTCGACGTCGCCTGCCGAGACGCTCGCATTGCCGCTCAAGCCGCTCGCGGAGCCACTGCCGGCGCCACCGGCGCTCTTGACGCTCTTGATCTGGACCTTGAGGTCCGGGAGCTTGGCGATCTCTTTCTCGAGCTCAGCGCCAAGGAGCTTCTCGTCAATGACGTCGCACTGGTGCAGGATGTCATCTGCGAGGCGCGGGAGGTTCGTCACCGCCGTGACGCCGCTCGCACCAACGGGCGAGCAGCAGTCCGGGAACTTCTCCATCGCTGCGATCAGCGCCTTGACGCAGTTGTCGGACGCACAGAGCGGCGCCGCGGCGCTCGCGCTCACGTGCGCGGCGCTGATGAAGCTCGTGGCGGCGGCACCGCTCGACGCAGTCTTGAGGTCAGTCAGACAGGACTGGAACAGCGCTTTGTTCGTCGACACGAGCGCATCTGCGGACGCGACCTGCTCGGTCGTGCACTCGCCTGCGCGGACGTCAGTCGTCGCGAGCGCAGCCGCGAGGGCAGCGAGCGCTGCGAGAGTCGACGCGCTCTTCATTCTGTTCCTGTGTGTAAGCCTCTGGCTGGCGACGGAGCGTGGATAAGAGACTGACTGCCTGAGCGATCACACACACACACACGCGCACACATGCTGCGATACGAAGCGCGTAGGTACACGACCGGACGTCGACAACCATGTGATGTCAAGCCGCAATGCGCGCGCGAGCGTGACGAATGTGAGGGAACGTACGCATTTCGAACGGAATACGAGACACTCAATATTCGAATGATGTGCGAGGGAAGGGATAGGGCACAACTCTGAGTTGACCGATAAAAACAAGCCAGAGCCGAACAGTGATTTTAGGTGCTAAAACAGCTCCGATTTACGGTAAAGATTAGTGCAAGAAGATAATTTTGTACTGATTTGAGTCGACTGAGTGCTGTGCTTGAGTCTGCTGCCGCTCTCCGACTTTGCTGGAGACTTCGGCAACCGCCTCAGTACTCAACCTCGACGTTGCCTGGTGCTCTTCGCTATCGTTCTCGATGGCTATGATGACATTCGAGTCGACTGCGGCAGAGCGATGCCGCTGCGAACGCTGCTGGAAGAACCAAGTGGAGGATCAGACACTCGCCAGCGCTGCGCGCACAGTCGAGTAGAGCGTCGGCTGTCACTGCACCACGGCTTGACACGCTTCGCGCGAGTGTGCGCTCATTCGCTCGCGCTCGTGCAGATGTACCTCCGCTCGCATCGTGCGCCGTTGGTCAGTGGGTACGCGCCGTCATCTGCGCGATTGCAGTCGTACGCTCGACTCGCACCGCGTCGGACCGCGTCCACCACGCCTGCGAAGCGTCCTGCTGCTTCATGCCGTCCAGTGTCCTCGATGTACGCAAAGACTTGGATCCGCGCGCCAGTCGCAGTCACTTCGTCGCCTTCCCACTTGGCAAGCGCGCCAGCGCTCGCGCTCGTCACTCCGAACCGCTGCGCAGTGTCGGGCACCGCACTGACGTTCAGCGAGTCGGCAAAGTACCAGACCTCGCTCGACGTGTTGCTGCTCGCAGTCGTCGCAACGCAGTCGACGAGCACGTATGCGTCCGACATGTCGACGCAGCGCGTGCGCACGACATTCACGAGGTCGGCGTAGAGCCGCATCTTGTCGCCGGTGAGGAGCCTGCAGTCGCCGCCGCTGCTCGCTTCGCTCCCGACCTCGTCGTTGAAGAGCGTCGTGCACGCGCTCGAGCGGCAGATCGCAAGGAGCTGCGCTGGCGTCGGCGGCGCACGTAGCAAGTGAAATGGCGAGCCAAAGCCTGCAGCGCGAGCGCACTGCCGTGCTGAGTGGCCATTGTAGAACGTCCGCAGGAGGTTCAGCGAGCAGTCGGGTACGCCATCTGCAGGAGCAGGAGGCGATGCGTGAGCATCGATGTTGCACGCGAGCAGGAGCACGGAGACGAGCAGCACTGCAACCGACATGCGCTGCGCCATTGCTCGCGGTCGAGTCGTGCGTGAGTGTGTGAGTGTGTGAGAGGAGGACGAGGTGCTTGGTCGACTTGGAGACTGAGGCTGACTGGTCTGGAAGGATGCGCATGATGCACTTGATGCGCTTGACAGACTCTGCCTTCTTGTCGTGCTGTCGTCGTTGTCAGGAGCTCGATGGCGTGGGTGGAAACCATCTGGACGTGAGCGAGTGATTCGAGACCACTTTGCTGTGGAGCGGCTCGTGGTTCGCACACGAGCGAGCGAGCAGCAGCAGCCTTGCTTGTGCGACGCTGAAGCGCTCTGCGCAACTACGCGAGGTCTCCGTCGAGCAGGTCGCGCTGGCATCACAGACGCTCACGGCCGACGCGTGTCGGCGGCACTGGCAGAGGTCGCCGCGCTGAGCTCAAGCCATTAGGACACAAGCCACTCACTGTGGCGAGATGCGACATCGGCGCAGGTCCGACATGACACACCATCGTGACCCCATTCCTTCGTTGCCTGCGTGCAACCTGCGTCGCCTCGCCAAGCGGCTTCTCGCAGTCGTGCTGTTGTCGTCGTCTCCACCATCCAAGACAAGACGACGCCAAGACGCCAAGACACACCGCCAACCGACCAACTCCAATGCGTAATCCCGTCTGGTGCGCACCTAGAAAGCCAGCGAGAAGCAGCGAGTCGGCGCAACTCCTTCTTCATCTTCTCCACGCTCAGTGTCGCACCGCTGACAACCCTCCGCTGCTCACACTCGCTCGCTCGCTCTGTACACTGCGAGCTGTGTTGGCAGCAACCTCACTCGCTCGCTCGAATGGGCACACAACGTCATCATGCCGTACATATGTTCATGGTCTCCCCATCTTGAGTAATCTCCACTGAGGCACCAGCACTCTTGCTCTCGCTTGTGCACACCCACGTGTGCGCACACACCCGCACACTCCAACTCGCGCGCCATTCATTCATTCATTCGCACGAGCACGCGCGCTCTTGCTCTCGGGAGCTGATTAGTCCATCAAGCGCGCGTCTTGGTGCGACGCGCACGGCGCCATCCGGCACTCGCAAACTCGCCTCGCAGAGCGCGCACTTCCAGCAGACGCGCAGCAGCATTGACCATAGTCTCGCGCACGATGTCTGGCAAGCTGAGCGCCGAGATGCTTCGGCCGCTCACGCTCTCGCCCGATGAGACGCAGATGATCATCGACGAAGCCGAGCGCATCTTGACCGAGACGCTCGCAGCGAGCGAGCTCTTCATTGCCAATGACCGGAACCTGCCGACAGGCGACTGGAAGCTCGTGAAGACAAAAGAGAGCGTGCGCGTGTACCGCAAGCGGAAGCAGACAGCAGTGTCGTCGTCCGCCAAGCGCAGCAGCCGCTCGGATGACACCAGAAGCGTGCGCTCCAACTCGACTGACCGCACATTCGTGAGCGACTACACATCATCATCATCTGGGCACAGCAGCGTCGACAGCAGAGCATTGCGAGTTGCGTCGACCACGAGCAGCAACAGGAGCAGCAATGGGAGTAGCGACAGCGCATCGTCGAGTGCGTCAACAAGTCAGAGCGCGAGCTTCGAGACGGAACCCGGCGACAGACTCGATCCTGCAGCAGCGTGCGAGCAGGTGAGCACAGAGATCAACCGGTCCAAGCCCGCGACCCGACCGCTCGTGGTCGCGACTGGCATCGTGCCCGGGAGTGTCGAAGACGTGGCGTTCGGCGCGCTCGCACACACCGAGCGGCTCTGGCGCCACCGCGATGTGCACATGCAGGACGAGTCGACGGACGTGAAGATCCTCGCCTCGATCTCGTGGCCGACGGCGCAGGACCCGTTCCGGTCGCTCACGATCAAGTGGTCAATGAATCGCCTCGGACCGCTCGCGCGCACGCGCGACTGCGTGTACATCGAAGCGAACGGCATCGCGACGGATGCGCGCGGCGAGCGCGTGGCGTACAACCTCTCGCACTCGCTCGACTGCATCGCGCGCATCCCGAGCTTCAAGCACCTCGACGTCGTGCGCGTGAACCTTTCCATGTGCTACATCTCGCGCCAGCACGACCGGTCGTCGATCGAGGTCTTCTGCCGCGGCTTCGCGGACCCGGGCGGCGTCTTGGCCGACTCGATCGCGAACGCCGTCTTCACCGACATGGTGCTCTCGATCGTCCACGTCGTTGACTGCGCGTACATCAAGAAGCTCCTGTGGCTCGCACACACGAAACGGATGCAGAGGCAGAGGCGGCAGGCTGGCGACGACGATGACGTTGCGCTCCTGAGTGATGACAGCGTCCATCGCTGCGTCAGCTGTCGCCTCGCCGCGCTCGGGCGCCTCTTTGGCGTCAGCCCGGCCGCGTGTCAAGTGTGTCGCCGCCCGATCTGCGGCAAGTGCCGCGTCACGAAGAAGGTGCCAGTCGAGACGCCGTCTATGCGTAGCAGCAGTAGCCGCATCAAGACCAAGCGCGTGACGTTCTGTCTCTGCTGCATCGTCGAAGCGACGCAGGCGCCGACGCAGGACGCAGCTGCTGCGATGGTGCAGCTCGTGCACGACGAGTGGACGTGGCAGGCGCTCTCGAGCGAGCCGGATACGTGAGCAAGTAGAGTGAGTAGCGTGATACGAGACGAATCGAAGCAAGGACATGTTCCTATCGTGAGTGTCTACTCTCTGTGGCCTCGAGAGAGAGAGAGTAAAGGTCTCGTGGTGTCTGTGTAAGTGCCTCATCCAGTCCAACTAGAGCGCTCCAGGGGTATCACCATCGCCAACGGCTTCGATCGAGACCGGGAGACTTGGGTCGATCCACGACAGACAGTAGGTGTATCGATCGAGGCTCAACGAGTCTCGAGAGGCAGCAGCACCGCTGGTGGGTCCAGATGTGGTTGATCGAGTCGGCAGCGGCAGCACGTGCCGAAGGTGCGTGTGAAGGCGAAGAAGGTCTTGACGAAATGCGAGGAGTGCGGAGCTGGGACCTGGTCCTCGATGCCAAAGACGCCGTGGCGACTGAAGCAGAGCTGCCAGAGTTGCAGGATCAGGCGCGTTGGCCACGTCAGCGCTTTCACGCGAGTCGACGCCATCACTGACGCGAGGCGAGACGATGCAAAGCGACTTCGACTGGA